>JANTOP010006973.1:0-16462 GCA_027564815.1 Symmerus nobilis
AAATATGCAACCATTTCTCGTGACGTCAGGTCGCAAACGTATGCAACCATTTATATGCCGTGTACTATGAGCTTAAGATATTACTTGCAAATATTACAAACGGCGACTACTGTATTTCATGTGATCTAAACATGAGCGGTTAAGCAATGAAAACATATGAAAATTGATATTATTCATGACAGTATTTTTTATTTATAAATACACTATTATGTTTTGATAATCTCTGAGTAAGGAAAATTTACATTATAATATATTATATATATATAGTGTGTTACTTTAAGTAGGTCTAACATTGAAATATCGATCAAACCCTATATCCTATATAGTGTATTCGCAGATTTATCTCACAATACGGATTTTATTTCAAATACTGATTAGTTGTATAGGTACCCTGCGAGAAATTAGGTCCTAGAGATACTAATTGTAGGAGAAACGCTTTGAAACGCTTTGAAACGCTTCTAAGCACTCCAAAAAAAATTTAAAGATGATTCTAAATCGAATAGAAGTGTTTCAAATAATGATATAAACTTGTGAAGTCATGTATATTCACATAGCACTTCTGTGTCTTATATGTCTTCAACATATAAAGCAAATTTTCATAAATATTTCACTTGCTATGTTGAATTTAATGGTCATAGGAAAAAATTTTCTGATAGGTTAATGAAAATTTGGTTGGCTCTTGGAATAGTGATAATTGCTTATATGCTATAAGAGTGACAGAATTCACTCTAATTCTAATTTGCCCAAGAAATAATCTTCTTATTTTGACTTGGCTTTGACATACTTTGACTTTTAATTTTTAAGTTTTAATATTTATTATTTTTGTAATATTTTGTGTTCTCCAATTGTGTTAAATCTACGAGAAATAAATACGGTTCAAGAATAGTAATCCCTATTATATAAGAAAAAATTCTAATAGGAAAATGAACTAAGAGAAAATATTCCTGAGAGATTCAAAAATTGACCCCATGGTAGAAAATATCACAACACGTCATATGGTTGAAAAGTCTATAAAGGTTGAATTTGATTTGTAAATGGTTGATTTTGAAATGAAAAGGTTGAATGTGCACTGAAAATCCTGCATTTAGGTGCACTTTTCTAAAAAACTACACAACCTATTCGCACATTTTTTTTGTTTGAGACGTGGCACTATTGGGTGTTAAGAGAGTAGAGGATTTTTTAAATTTTGATTACGATTTTCTTACGGTTGTTGCCTACACAAGAAAATTACTAAACTTTGAAGCTTCATAGAAAACTGCACATAAATTATTTAAAAAAAAAAATCCTCTATTTTATTTGCTTCTTTTCAAATAAAATACACGCCTACTCTCGAAGGAACAGGCTCAGTAGTTCCTGAGAAAAGTGCACCTCAATTTGTACTGAAATTGTTCTTGGGAGTGCTCCCCTTAAAGGCAATACATATGATGACAAAATAATAACAAATCGTGATATTTTTTTTTTTTGAAAGAACAACAAACCTTTCATTACAATATTACAAAATATTGCATAATATTGCAAAATGGCTACGTAATGGGGTGTTTCAGGAAGGTTTAGGCGACAGTTGTGGGAAATATATAACTTTAAAACTAGTTGAGCCCTAGTGCTATAATTGTAGAGCGTACACACAACGCAATAACAATATTACCTTGGAATCTACCTGCTTGTTTATAGAAGTCGCTTATAAAAAAGTATTTTTCTTCGTTTGCAAAATTTTGTGTGAAATTTACATTTTTCCTGAATTGCCTTTTTTAAATTATCAACTTCTTAAATGATTCTTATGAGGAGGACATATCGGCCAATCGGCTTTATTTAAATTTTTATATTCACGATGCATTTTTCCGAGTGAGTTTTGACGTATAGGTAAAACAATATCCAACGAGCAGAATGCAGAGTACATTTACATTGAATAATTATGTATAAGCAGTACAAAGTATAAGCCACATTCATGACTCATGCGTAAATCATACTACTAACTTAATTAGTCCTAATGTGAAATATTCGAAAAAAATCCCACAGTTCAAGAGCTCTAACTTCTTCATCGCTGCTTCAAAAACTGATTCGGCTGATTCGTAACTCAGCCATTTTGACTTTATTTATTATTTTTAATTTTATCGTTTGCTATTTTTACTTAATTTCTGTTATTGATGGACACGTATCGAATGTCTAGTTCGTCTCTTCCTTTCTAATTCTTCTTCTAATATCTCAGAAATGTAAATCAGACTTTAGAATTCGAGATCAATGTAAAAGGTAATGAGATTAAAACAGCAATAATGACAAATATTACAGAAAAAAAAAACTAAAGCAAACGCGAACCAAAAGGAAACGGGTGGGAATGGCAGATTATATTTCACACACGTGGGGCATTAACACGAAGGCGAAAGAGGGATTAGAAATTAGGAATAAAATTTAAATGGTTTTGAAATGCGTAATAGTATTTTTCTCAAATTACTTTCTCGGTTATACTTTTTATTGCAACTGTAACATAAGTTGTTTTATTTACAAGAAATGAGTGCAATTAAAAAAAGAAACAAATTTAACCATATAAAATTATAAATCTTCAAAAGAATTTACAGCTTTTTTTTAATTCGAAATTTTTCCCACATTAGGGGCCCGACTATTCATAAAATATCTTCAAACGATAATATATAGATTGTGCGGAAAGTTCAATATGTTATACTATTGAACTTTTAGAATTGAATGATTTTGTAATAAAATCCGTCTTCCAAAATTCATTTCTAGACTAGAATTACCCTCGCTATCCAACTTAACTTTTATCTGCTAGCCGGTAGAAAAATAATAGGGCATCGAAATCAACTACTTTCATTCAATACATATTACATTAATAATATGTATATGTGTAGCTGCATATTGTTTACATTCTATACAACGTAATTAGGTTGTTATAGATTAGTATACGTATATTTATTTTTTTTTGAGAAATCGGCGAGTAATTTTTCTACAAAATATTAAGACAGAAATAAAATCTCATATTGTACTTCCTCTCCCTTTTTGTGAAATTTAACTTTGATATTCCCATATAAGTATATATTTCTTAACAAGGAAAACGATTTGTTCATGTCATATAAAGACGCCTTTTGTGGTAAACGAAATGGAAAATTTAACTGAATAAAAACGCTTTTCAGTTTAACTTGTCATGTCGTTTATTGCTAAAAGCTATTTTTTCTATCTAAAAATTGTTATACTTTCATACGTGTTTAGGTATATTGTAATAATATAGTAAATGCATACTGAATTACTTCATGTAACCACGAGAGAACTAGACCGCCACGTATGGGTTATATTATTTCCATTCAAGTTTTTATAATGTGATTCTAAAATTCAATAAGGAATATACCATTCCTTTTTTTATTTTTAAATTGTATTATACAGTATTTTATACATCACTCATTCAATTTGTGTGGAAAAGCTATAATAGTGATTCTATCAAAAAGATATACATACATAAGTAAATATACAACAAAATACGATACGTATAAATTCAGAAAAAGTACATAATCGTGTTTTGTAATCTCATACATAATGTGATTTATAAAACATTTTCTCTGTCTACCAATCTGCCAAAAATATAAACTAAAATCAAATTTTTGTCTTATGCCATTGAACGCTTATATCCATTTACAAAATTTACAGAATAAATGTCCTTCCTCTCCCTGGATGTATCTATGAAGATAACGGATGAATAATTTTAGCAGGAAATTTCTTTAAAAATTTAGATCGGAAAAGCGTTCATAAAGCCGTCATTATTATATATTTTATGGAAAACTAATCAGTCATTCAGTAAATATGAGTAAAAATTATAATAATAGCGTCTTAAAATCCAAGAACAATAAAAGACAATGCTGACGCTGCTTTATGAAGAATAAATATATATGAAGTATAAATATTACATTGACCACTACCACATACCATATCTACTACTAGTATCTTGCTGATGGTCGATATAATTTGTACAGCTTTTATCAACCAAAACTATATTTAAATGTAGTGAAACTCTGAAGAAATGTTTCCGCATTCGCTTAATTAACTAATTAATTCATTAATTTTATTGAGAATTAATTTGTTGGCACGTAATAATATTAACAGGAGACAGTTTTTCAGCCAGCCGTCTTCGAGTTATTCACATTTGGCCAATCAGAAGTCGACCCAATAACCGAAACCCTATAGTGGCTCAAGTCAAAAATAAATTGTATATTTGACTTAAAGGTGACCAATTTAATACTCCAAGATGGCGTCCTAGGAGGATGTGATGTGCGACAAAGTTGATATCCAACCGGAAGGGTTTTTATCGGAAGTCACCTTCTTTGATGGGACGAAATATATTTTGCAAGGTATTGTTAGTTTGAAAAATTGTTCCTATTCAATTATATAAATTTATGAGAAATAGTGAGGTCGTTGTGAATCAGTAGGTCAAGTTACTAGAGCAACATACCTGCAAATGGATGTGGGTTCGAATTTTACCTAGTTCGGCATCAAGGAAGGTCTAAGTTTTTCTTTCAGTTTTCATTTTTCTTATATTTATTTAAATAGCGTACTATACCGATAAATTATTTTCGAAAACATCATGAAGTCATATAATTTGTTTGTTGTTGTTATTATATTAATAATGCAGCCCATAAATAGTAATAAAGTTAATTTGTCTTAAATAATCCTATCTATATCAATACCTATCTGGTCGAACACAGTGTGTTAAAAAAAATGTCTCATTATAGCTTTTCTTACTTTAATGTGTCTTCGGGTATTCCGCAAGGTAGCCGCCTAGGACCATTATTGTTCACACTATTTATAAAAGATCTACCATCAGTGTTATCAGAATCAACTTTTATTTTTTTATATGCGGATGATGCTATAAAATAGAAAGAGTCATTAATAATCATGACGATCAAATCCAACTGCAAATTGATCTTGATAATTTGTCCTCTTGGTGTCAATCAAATCACACATGTTTTAACGTAAAAAATGTAGTGTTTTGTCATTTTGTTGTAATACGTCAATGCTTGTTCATAACTATTAGTTGGATGGTGTTGTTCGTAATAGAGTGGAACGTATTCGTGACCTCGGTATTATATTTGACAAACAAATGTCATTTAATTTTCACATAGATTATACACATAGGTAGTATCGTAGTATCCAGATCATATGCCTTGTTAGGTTTCGTTAAGAGATCTGGACATGGACAACTTTTGATTCCTTTACACTTAAGATAATATATTGTGCTTATGTCAGATCCATTCTAGAGTATGGTTGTGTAGTATGGTCTCCGCAATACTCAGTTCATAAACAAAGAATTGAATCAGTCCAAAAACAATTTCTAATTTTTGCATTACGTAAACTGAGTTAGTCTAATCAGTTTCAGTTACTACCTTACTTGAGCAGATGTTTGCTACTTACCCAAGTAACATTAAGCCCTATATAGTGACCCTATATGAGCCTTATATTGGTGTTCTGAGGTTCCAACCCTATAATAGCCCTATATTGTAATTCTAAGCGTTGTTGATACCCTATATCGTACAATATAATCATAATATAAGGTTTCTCGTGATAACGGCCCTATATTGGAATTATTATTGTTACACATTTTGAAATGCCCTATATTTACCCTATATCGGAATTTGCAGTCTTTTAGAATTTGATAGACCCTATATTGAAATCATAGAAACCAATATAGATCAAGGGTCTTATATAAAGCTTATTTAGGTGTGGTAAGCCTTATTTTTGATTATAATATATAGCCTTCATTTAGCCTTATATTAGATTGTAAGTATACATAATAGGGTATCGTATGATATAACAATTATCGTTTATTAATCAAATCGCTGTCAATAGCTATATCTCTCTATAGGCCAGGCGGTTAACGCGCGTGCTCTAGATATGATGGTTCCGATGCGGGTACAGGTTCGATTCCCAGTAAGTTTAGAAATTTAATTTAAATATGAAAGTAATTGAAATATAATATAAAAATCTAATTACATCATTAAACTCTAAATGGAAAGTACTTTCCAAGTATAAAGAGAAAAAACACGCTAAATCCTTTTTTTCTAAAAAAATATCACTCCCTATATCAGCTATTTATTTCTATTATAAGGCCTTTGCCCCTTATATAGCAAGACATACTCTAATATAATGCTAAATTTAGCCCTATAAACCGTCCACATTGTATGAGAAAAGTGCCGATATGCAGCCGATATAGGGAACTTACTTAGCTTTATATCTTCTCGATATAAGGCTACAATGTTACTTGGGTACCCTCCAGTGATTGGACTATAGGCGGCAAATGTTAATGGCATTTGGGTTCTCGGTTCTGGGCATGGAAATTCTCCTGCCCTCCTGCAGTGCCTCAATATTAGTGTTCCTTATTCGAACCTTCGCAGTCCTAACAAAATATTTCATCGTACTAATTTTGGGGGACACACACCTTTATTTAATATCGCGTCAATTTTGAACTCAGCCGAGTTTCATTTTGATTTCAGTTTATCAAGAGATGAGTTTAAGCGCTTGTTATTAGTTCATCTATGTGATCATCTTAATAATTTTAAATTAACTTTTCTTTAATTTGCAATATGTATGTGTAAATTAATATAATAATCACCTTAATCAGTTAAACTTATAAGTTCGTTGATTATATGTAATAATAATAATAATAATAATAATCCCTCATATAAGTGAATATTATGTTGGAGAAGTGAAAGTCAAAAATTATATCTCAAAAACTACCCCGTCTCCCAGCGTACATTTTTGATATGACAAGTATTGAGATCCATAGCTTTGGGAAAAAAATATTTTTTTGGGAGGTATCTCTCTATCGGAGGGGTGAGAAATTGAAAAAACCACTTTTTTGTCAAGAAATTTTTTTTTACAAATTTTTTTAACACAATATAAGAAGAGTGTAGGACGGCTCTATTGGTGATAAATAGCAGGGAGCAACGAAATTAGGAAAACAATTATTAATTCGAAATACGATAATAATTTTGATTGTAACGTCCGATACATTAACATTAATTTTACACCCACTGCCTTTAAGCAATCGGGGGATTTCGGGAAAGAACTTTTGGTTGACAAGTAAGATTTTCGAGTATTGGCCAAATTTGTGAACTCTTGCGATCGACTAATTCCTAACTCGATATGGTTAATCTTGATGAAAATTTCTATTTTTAGTTTAAACACTATAACCTTCTTTCCCGACTACGCCCCCACACTCCAATTTTCATCAACGTTTCGAACATCCGTGTTGTAATTGCATACGAAGAACTAACTTATCACGATCCGGTCATTGACTTTTCCTCCATACGTTAGTGGTCGCCACAGGTTAGAGATGTAAATTAAATTTGCATCCATAACAATCGGTTCAAGAACGAAAACGAAACGGTACGAAATTCGAAATATTAAAAGAAGAACGTAACTGGACCGGAAATACAATTATTAATGAAACGTTATCGTTTAATGATATTTATTTAGGTTTAAGTACCTATATCTAAAAGTTTTATTGACCTTCCATATGAGATCTACGTGATCTTTACTGGTTTGTTGGACGATATGTGTATTTACTATTCTTTATTAGAAAATAAATGAACTTTTGAAATTAGGTGACGCAATAAATATCCATAACTGCATTTTATTAATAAAATGTTTGAATATGCATATCCTCCTATTGTAATGTACTAAATATGCTCATTATGAAAAATGCAAAAAATATCAAATTTAAATGCCTCTAATGGCTGTTGACATGTTCTTTATCAGACATAAAAGTTATAAATATATGAATAGATTCATATTAGGGATTGGATGTATTGTACATATTAGGGATTGGAATCGATTAACCACCGTCGACAAGCACATTGAATTTGAGTACCGGAATATTGAACAACCATTGATATTAGAGTTCAAAATTTAGCAATTGATATTTAAAATGTACTGTCGTCAATACATTCAGCATATAAATTAATCTTACTCTTATATTTAGCTTTATAATCTATTGAAGTATCTCAATTTATTTATTTACACCTCGTATCTCCGAAATTCTGAACTAATCAAGGATATTAAAAAATTTCCCAATTTCTTGTCTAATGGATGAATTTATTTTAATGGATTTCTCGCTCAATATATTATAAACTAGAAGTCTTCACTCAAATCTCCGTGCCTTGGAAATAAATTTTGTCCTAGTCATTATGATTATCCTCTTCCAAGTCTCAGCCTGGCATAGAGTTAGGTCGTTATTTAGATGGAGCTCTTAATAAAGAATATGCTGAGAAATGTTTTCTTTTAGAATATCATTGAGGCGGTCTAATAATTGATTGCTCTGCATGATTGATCCATGTCATGGATTGATGCAGAAACTCTTTGCGATTGCAATTGAACATCGCCAAACATTCCTCCTATGTTTACACATGATTATGTTTTTTATCAACTACATATTAGCAAACCGCACCCATAGGTGGGATAGCTTTCTCGTATTCAATGTTTCCTAACCTGAGGAAAATAAGCGATCGGTAAAGTTTCTAAGGATTCATTAGATTATTTTTACAATAATGAGAAGGTACATTTGTATGTGTATCTAAATTTACATTTCTATGTGTTTGTCTCTATACCCAAAAATAATTATAATAATTCTAAAAACTTTATATTTTGATATTATTCCATAGTATCTGAGATTTATAAATCGGAACATCGCAATCTCGGGTTTGATAAAATACCACAATTTCCAATCCCTAATATTCATAAAAAGTTATAGAACAAAAAATGTTCATAGATAGCAATATCTGTTGCTTTTAATCCATATTCCAGACATATGGCTTAAAGTTTAAATTAATTCTGCCCTTGGCATTTAAGTCTCCGATTGAATGGATGGAATTTTTCATTGTGTCTGTGGCAGACACCATGTCGGAAACGATTAAATATCAAATATAATATGTCATCTATAAATATGCATTTTGCGTATGAAAATACAAAATCCTTACGTGAAAATCATCTAATCATAATGATATGGACTCGTATATATTCAAGAAATTTATTAATAATTATTTACATATAGGTGGTTATAATACATATTGTACAACGTGCATCACTGTACATATATAGCATGGATTTCCACCCTCTTACGAAATATGGACTATATAACATTATCAACTTTATATATCTCGTCCTTTTCAGAAAGTATCCATCCCTCCCTACAATGTACAATTTAGGCTGGTGCGAAATATATTCTTAATATTGAGTGGTTAATTGATTTGAAATTCACAAGTAATCAGACATAATTCATTTATGTAAAAATAAACTATACGAGCTTATAAGAATTACCATATACAATGCTTGTATTGTATGTGCTTCATTATAAATTCGCACTCACGGGAAATCTTAGTTATATAATAATAGTTTCAAAAAGATAATACATTTGATTGAATCTGTTGATTGAATCTGATGTAACATTGAAAAAAAATTATTATCCATTATTAAGGCATCACCACACTATAAATTCCATTTTCCAATTTTTCCATTATCTGAATTATACATATTTTAAGACATGACGATTGCCTATGTTCCAGGAAAAGCTGACTATTTGTGAGTTAATCAATTTCGTTTTTATGTATTATTATTATCCTTCACAAAAACTTTGAACGCGTTTTTCTCAAACTACTTTCTTCAACCTGCTTGACAGGTTTTAAAAATAAACTATACATCCGATTTGCATGTGCCGAGTTGTAAATTGTCCAAAAAGCCAAACTCTATCGTAAGACCCAGGATATTTTTTTAAGGAAGACTAATTTAGCTACGCGAGATAGCAAAGTGAAGAAACTCTTGTAGTTGTATGTTAAAACTACTCCTATAACAGAAGCATAGCATAGCATTTCTTACATTCTTTCAATTTCAATTTTTCTCAAAGAAATTAAATAGTTTTCGTTTTACCGTCAGCAGGTTTTGATGAAAGAAATAGTTATAGTATAGTATAGACGGTTACAATCGGTTTAAAAAGAGTATCTGGTGTGAATCGATTACAGGTATATTACAACACCCCCCCCCCCTTATGCCCCCCTTTATGTAACAACTTCAACATGAACATTACCAGTCATTCCCATTCTTCATTCCTGGTACTGCGTTCTTAACTTTTTCTGTTACTTGTAGTAGTTGAGGTTCTTCTTAAAAAACATTGCATTCCAAAGATCTATCAACGAGGACTGTTCTGAGACGTATTCCATGAACTTAAACTTACATGGCAGGTAAGTATTATGTTAGTAAAGTTAGTAAGTATTTATTTTATGGTAAATAAACACCATCAATATTATGATTTATATATTTGGCTATTTTGGTGATTAATGGTAATTCATGGATGCTCTTGAAATAAAGATTGTTTGCAAAAACAAATTTTGTCATTTTCTCGCAATTTAGTGATATGGTAAAATGTCCACTCATTTCAGTTTTCAGCTACATTTGCACTCCGGCCTAATTCACAATGTTCCCAAAAATACATGCCAAGAGATATTTCCTATCTCCATAATATACTTTTCTGGATTTTGGTACATCCGAGCGTGTGTGAATATAATAGGATCAAACGCAACAAGTGTTTATTTTATTTAACCGGTAGGTAAACTTCATGTATAATATAAAATATTGTGAACGGGTATGAACTTTAGAATGAGAACTTTGTACATGTGAAATTATTCCATACGTATATTTTGAGTTAATGCTCCAATTACCTGTTAATTTACTTTATTAAAAGTTAATTATGTATACCTATTAATTATAAAAGTCAAAAACAATTTTAACTAGACCAATAAATTATTTTGATATAATACATTCAATTATGATTATTAATTTTCAAATTGTTGATTCTAGTCTAGATAATTATAAACGATGAATTTTTTTGTGTTAAAATTACGGAGAAAAAAATGTTTTAAATTTAAATGTTCAATAACACAAGTCAACAAAATAAAAAAAAATTTGACAGTTTATATTTAAACAAATAAATTCTAATTCTATACATAGTATAATAACCAAAATCTTCATTTATTGTTTAAAAAGTTTGCTTTTGCTTCTTGTTATAATGAGAGCATGATGGAAGATTGCGTTTGGGGTTTGATACGAGAAAGTCCATACAAATATAGAAGAAGTGCCAGAAATATTAATTTTTGAACTTCGTTTATCAATTCTTCTACATTTGTAGTATCTTATTAATTTATTATTTTTAATAAAATTGATTTAAATGCGAAACTGAAGTTTGATTAAATGTTATTAACTAATGTTTGAAATAATAGGTAATTTTTCTTATAATCCGAAATATCGTTCTGGTGTCTACAAAAGCAAACTTTATCTAATAAATCTATTTTTCCTTTAATTAGTTACATGGAAGAAATAAGAATCTGGCATCTAGAACCCAGACTCAAATTCGTGTTGACCTGTGTAATTTATCATATACTTTTAATTAGTATAATATAGGTACTAATACTTTTGATATCTTATTGTCATTAATTCATAGAGAAATCTTATTAATTTGAAAAAATTTTGTTGATTGTACAAAATTCACAAGATTTTTGCGTACAAAAATTTTTATTAAAAATTTTTCTCATAGCCCGTTTCCATGTGTAAAAAATATGATAGTAATTTCCCCCTTCACTCGTTATAATTTTACAATTGACAGAAATTTACTTGTAATAGTTGTTGTTGTACTAATAATAATAATTCACTTCTTTGTGATACCGAAATCAAAATTGCATGCAAATGAAAATGTCAATTTCTGTCAATTGTAAAATTATAAAAAGTGGTGGGAGAAATTACAATTACATTTTTTTCACATGACAACGTTCTGTTAATTCGTTAATAAGATAGGGCGATAGGGGGATCATCCATAAAACAAGTGACGTTATAAGATTGTTCCATTATCCGTTGTTAGATCCAAATATTTTCTTGCGAGTGTTAAAACACTTGATACGTAAATGATATAAGTAGACGTATATGCAATATGATCATGGATATTGGGGAGATAATGGGAACTTGTAAATACTAAATTAATTAAGTCAATTATAATGTGAATTATATGTGAAGGTAATTTACCTACTTTATATCAAAGTCGGAGTATCAATTTTTAATATAATTAGTTTTCTACAAATTATAACTTTCTTTGTTTAGACTTTCTAGAATATATTAGCCCCAGTATTTTATTACGTCTGTGGCGTGCTACCCGTAATCAGCTGTGCATAAAATATACGCCTACGATGAGAATATAAACGTTAGTTGGCTAGCAAAATGTTTGGTTTTTAATTTTCATTGTTTTTATTTCATACTATCATTTAATTTATTATTGAAATTCGAGCAAGCCGGGTGAGGCGGGGGTACGGCTCCACGTAACGTAATATTTAGAAGAGGGAGCGAAGGTCGCACGTTTGCTCCAGAACATAGTTGCTTTACCCTCCCTAATCCTAATCTAACCCACCCACCACACATTAGAACACAGTTATTAGAACATTATTGGGGAAAGAATATAAGGCCTACTGATTAAATCTTTCGATTAATACAAAGAACAAATATTAGCAAAATATTAAAAACTTTATTTGAAATGCGCTAACTGATAACGAACTCGGAATTTCATGAAAATTTGTTCGGTTATTTCTAACATTACATACCATATTTTGACAGCTATTGCTAATCGAAATTCCGAATTTAATTTTTTTTTACCCACCCTAGTGCCCACCTACTAGCACTGCCAAGCTACTAGCACCCATCAGTTCTGACGTTTGTGGCGATGACAGCAAGAATGTGCTTAGTATCAAAGTGTCATGTTATTAAGCGTTCACTTTTCATAAATCATTGAGTTGTATGCACGTTAGGGTGGGTCGAAAAATTTTTTTTTTCCAATTATCGAATTTTAATAGTACGGAAAAGTCGCGTCGTAGGGCTAGTAAAGCATGTGTAAAATTTCAACCCGATTGAGAAATATCTTCTGTCGCCAGCAGAGGCCACAATCAACGAAATTTTAGTCAAAATTCCTTATATTTGCCACATTTTTAGAAACACCGTTTATCATGATATATAAGTTGAAGAATATTTTCTATTGGAAAAAGGGAATTATAAACCAATTTCAATCACTTTATGCCACTCTGCATGATGGGCGAGAAACCTGTCCAGATATGCACTGCATTCGTCGAACGGTCAGTCGTAGTCTCTTACGCTGCGAGTTGCTTATGCTTTACATAACAGTGTAATCAATTGATTCTTAACTTTGTCGTTTATTCAAAGAAGTCAACATCGGGAAGAGATTATTAAACAGACAACTAACAATAAATTTCGCAGGCCTGAAAATGAACCCTGTTGCTCTTAATTCGCGACTTTAAAAGTTAAAAATTTCGGAAGTTAAAAATCGATCCGGAAGTGGAGGCAAAATCTGATACTGACCAGTTGTACTTACCGCTGGTTTTAAGTTCACTAAGCTCAATTCTCAAATGTATCCAAAGTTACCGGAAAGGGCACTCACAAACCGACGAATTAAAGAAGAACATTTTCCGTTTTATCTAAGCCTGGCTTGAAATACTTAGCTCATGTTATGCCAAAATCAAGCACTGTTGTTGATGCTAGCGACAGAATTTGTGAATGTGAGAGAAATGAGAGAGGGCAGTTTTGAGGAACTATCACTAGTAGGCTGTGATAGAACTGTAGTTAATACAGGGGCGAAAGAAGGGATCATAACGCGTATTGACGACAAGCTTTTAGTCGTTCACTCCAATGGACAGAATGCTTCCTCCATATTCTAATGAACTGCCGTTTAGAAGTCTCCTCGAGATCATAAACGGGATTATGTCTGGGCGTTGATAGTGGGCAGATTGGCTTAACACTTGATGGTTGTGAAAATCTCCTGGTGAGATATGTACCTATCTCCTGCGAATTACCTGACATCTCATAGCAGTAAAAGGTATTTGTTGGAAACTTCGAGTGCGATCGAAACAAACATTGTTTCGAGTGCGATTTGAGCCTTGGTGATCCTGGCCAACTCACCCATGCCCGTTGGCTCTCCCGCGCTAATTGAATTTTGCGATTGTACGTTTCAAGTGATAGACCGTCAGCTGAAACTGAAAGATGTGGTGAAATATTTATTTACAGTATACGTCCCAATATGATTTAAAATAAAAAGTAACTGCTCGGAACCTCCTTCAGAAGTACTTGTGATGCCACGATTACTCGAAACGCTTTCTTTGCTCGTATGGAAAACATTCTATTCCAGTCCATGATGACTGACGATAGACCCGAAATTCGCCTAAATACTCTCAACACAATTGTACTTAAAAACCGAACTCTCCTAGATATCGATTTTTATGCTGACGATTACCATTAAATTATATTTGATCCATTTTACAGAGATTTTGTTAGCCAGCAGTTTCTCTAAATATCCATACAACACGTATGTAGAACGTATAGTAAAACTTTCCCAGCTCTGCGGGAGAGAAGCTAGGAATAAATTTATTCGGTATATCTTATTATACCAGTAAAAAAAAATAAAAATAGTTCCACAGTTCAACAACAAAGCTCAATAATCCCTCTGATATGTATTGGCCACAGAACTAAATAAGAAAAATTTGGAAAAAATGTGCAGCCACCTCCATATGGTGGGATCTGGGCTGCATTCTTTCCAATCAAAATGTTTGCGAAAATCTGGTCGTTTGACCACCTAGCGTAGCTGATCAAAATTGCTTTGGTGCTTAATCCTTTGCATAAAGTGATTTAAATTAGTTTATAATTCCTTGATTTCTAAAATAAAGTCTTCTTGAACCTGTATCTGATGATAAATAGTGTTTCTGAAAACGTTGCAAATTATACGCAAATTATCAATAATTGAGGCCACTGCTGGCGACAGAAGATGCTTCTCGATTGGGCTGAAATTTTTCACATGCTTTACTAGCTCTACTACGCAACTTTTCCGCACTATTAGAATTCGATCCTAGCAAGAGCACATTTTTCGACCCACCCTAATGCACGTGTTGCTGTAGTGCGACTAAAAGTAAAAAATGCGGAAAAATCGGGGCTGTTCTAATATCGTTCGTCTTTTTTAAGTGAATTTTCAAGTGTTTTTCATCAATATAAAAGGATAAATATGAGTGGGATTCTTAGTTTGTGTTTTATTTTTCACGGTTTCGACGAGCATCGAACTTTTGTGTGAAATGGAAAAAAAATATTTCACGTCATGTCACAATAGCGTGAGCTGCCACCCTTGCCGCCGTCAGCTGTTGAATACTGCCACTCTTGAAATGATTTTAAATTGTGTTAGCGATAAAGAATTAGTTATAAAAATAGAATGAAGAGGTCGCTAGTTAAGCGGAAGTTGTAGAGAAAAGAGGTCGCTAGTGAAGCGAGGAGGGTGGGAAGGGCGAAACATAATTTCAACCCATTTTTTCCACTTATTTCCATTGATTTTGCTAATAAATCTCACAAATAATTTTTTCAGTTCAAATGTGTGAACCACTGAAAGAATAAACAACACATAAAACTTAATAAACTAGTATTTATGCTTCATTTTCGATTTTTTACAGCGAAGTGTAAATGGGTGCCTGTAGCTGGACACCTTTTTTTTATTGTCGATTTTCGGGACTTTTGCTAGATTGAGTGCCAAAGTCGCATTTTTTCTGACTGCGACTGCGATGTGAAATTGTGAAGTTCCGTTTGAAATTCTTGTTAGCTTTCAAACGAAACCGAGAGCTCCGCGAAATTATGTTCAAACCAAAGTTATGGCCTCAGCCTTAGGGTGCGAATAGGTGGGCACTCTCCCTTATATTAATTCTTATTTTGCTTTGCTATTCTTCTGCATTCTATTTAAATTCTTAAGTTCATTTAAATTGTTCAAGGTTACAAATAGAAAATATGTATATATTTATATAGAAACAGACAGTGTTCTGATATCTGGTATGTTTATGAAGTTTATTAAATATTGTTGTGCGCTATTATTCTCGGATACGAAAATTAAGAAGATAAAATTATTTTCGTGACTTATTTCTATGAGCTTCATGCGATTTTCTCTAATTCTCTGATTCTAATTTTAATTATTATCATTTTTTAATGAGGGTAGAAAAATACCAGTCGTGTTAGGCGCTAAGAATATCTGATAAATTTCAAAACTTTTGCCATTGAAAACGTACAATTACTAGATTTCGCATTATTACCATTGCATAAGGGTTATGAATATGTGTAATTGGAATATAATTATTTTGTATTATAATGTATACTTACGTGATTTATCTAATAAGTCGGGCGTGCCTATCGTGCGTACTAGGTGGCTATCGTTGAATCATCATCATCATCTAGTCTTTTATTCCTCGCGGGAACATAAGGCATCAACAAATCTCCGCAATCTTAGTCTGTTTTGGGCCAGAGCCTTCACTTCGTTCCACTCCTTTCTTCTGCTCTGGCTTCCTCGACGACTGTTCGCCGCCATGTGGTTTTCGGTCTGCCTCTTTTACGACTTCCCTGCGGA
>JANTOP010006984.1:0-16462 GCA_027564815.1 Symmerus nobilis
CGCCCCCCCCCCCCTACGGATTTCTTTGCCCCCCTCCCCCCCAAGAATTTCTTGAATTGGCGCCACTGCGCTGAGTCCGAAATTAAATCAAAAAAATAGAAAGTAGAACAGTTTTCGAGGTATGTATTACCAAATTTCAATATTTTATATTATTAAAAAAAGTGACTTTACTTAATTGCAGATATCTCCGGTTCTAGTTGGCCGATTGCAAAGTATTCTTTATCAAATTAAAGGTAATTGAATTTCGTATCAACGGTATATAATAAACTTTCCAATCCGATTATCGGTTAAGGCACTATTTATTAATTTATCTTAAATTTTGCATAATTTTTAGCAACATTTAGAATTTTTTTTTTGATCTTATTGTGAATTAAACGAAATCAATATTTTTCTAAAAATTTAAGTTACAATTAAGGAAAATACCGGTAAAAGCTGTAAAGTCAGAAATTGTCTGGATAAGGTCAATAAATTATCCATAATATTTCTAGATGGACACATCGAGGGTACTGTAGCTCGTAAAGCCATTCGATTACAGATTCTCATTTTTTGGTTAAATATTACGAAATTAAATTTCGAAAAGCGGAACCTCGATTATTCTTCACTAGCAATGAGATTTCAATGTTAGGGCCGCAAAATGAGAAAGAGTAGCAGGCCAAGTAGTTTCCTTAATACCGGTCCTACATGTACGCACTGTACCGGCTGAAAAATACCAACAATGAGTGGCAATTTAATCTAATGAATTGCGTAGATTTAATTACTTATCTTTATCTAATACTAAAAAACCGCAGGGTCTAGTATGTTACTTAAATAAAAAAATTATCGTTCGCTTATACTCTCTTATATAATAATAAATTTATAAATTTATTTAATCTGATGATTTGTATAAACAAAATTTTCTTCAATACAAAAAAAAAGTTAATTTTATTAGCGGAAGGTTGGGCGCGGTTTTACGCGAAATGAATGTTCCGCCTTCGAATAAATTTCATTCCAGTAAATTTGACGAAAATTCTGCTCCAGCTACCTCATAAGCGGGGTTAGAAATCTGAGCGGTTAAGCGAGGGATAAATTACCGAAAATAAATTATTTAATATTATATTCCATCCAGATAGGACTATTGAAGGAAAAAAAGTTAAGTTGAATTTCAAAGATGCGTTAGAAACCTGAGATGCGTTTCGCAGAATTTCACCAAAATTGTACCACTCAAATTACTACTTTCGATAATATTATTTTAAAAATTTCAGTTAATTTCACCAACGCGTTAGGAAAATTATCCATTTTAATTAATTAATGAATATTAAAATATCTATCTAAATTTGAGATTCTAGAATGGTAAGAACCGTTTCAGAGAATTTCACTAAAATTTTACCAGCTTAACTACTACTTCATATAAAATAATACACAAAATTTCAGTTAATTTCACCAATGCGTTCGCGAAATATAACTTTTTAATCAATCTGTCTAAATTTGAATTTATCCTGGAACGGTAAGATCAGTTTCGCAGAATTCCCCAAAAATATCGCCAAATCATTGGTTAGCTAAAATATTAAAATTTTCCAAATTTCAAGTAATTTCTCCGGACTGCTTCAAATATTTAAATTTCTAGTAATTACTGGCACACCAAAACCTCTCAATGTCCAAAATGAAAAAACATCGAGAAATAAATTTAAAACAATTTCAAAATTTAATTCTAGTGCCTATAGGAGGTTTTCAAAAAGTATGAGCAATTTTTGGAAACTTCTAAATTAGCTAGAAATCAAGCAGGATAATTAACTCGAAAAAAAATGTCTACCAATAATATTCAAATGATGGGTATAGTTATTCATGTGTATTTTAAAATTAGAGGGTTCCCTCACCCGATTTCGAAAATTTTGAATTTACATATGGAAGAAAGACTTTCCTAGTCAGAAAATATTAAAATTTACATGTTCCTTTATTAGAAAATCGGCTTCTCGATTTTCATTGAAAATTCTTAAAAAAAAAGCATCATAAATGGACTAATATCTCTATCTCAGGATTCCTTTATCCGAATTCAAGGGTTTTAAGTTTAAATGAGCATAGAACCTCCTCGAGTACAAAATAAAATATAAAATATTTAAAAAAAAAAACAGATTCTGAACCTAAATTGAAAATTCTGTCCAAAATTGTATAATATATGGAAAATTAGAACTGATTGGACCTAAAATCCATAGCTCAGGATTCCTTCATCATATTTGGGCGACGTTGATTTTAAATGAAATAAGAAACTTCCTGCCTACAAAATAAAATAGAAAAAGGGCTGGTACCGTTTTTAGAAAATCGAATTTTAATCTAAAGATTGAAAATTTTGCGAGAAATTTAAGACAATTTCGAGCTTTTTTTAAAAAAAATTATTTTCCTATTAAGAAAATTTTGCCCAGTTCAGATGAAATAATTTTTTCTCGATAGTCGAAGAGCTAAATTAAAAAGTAATTTCCCGGTTTTGAGATACAAAATCATTTAAGTCATTACAAGCTTTTTAAAAAAAAATTTATTATTTACCGATATATCTCCATGAAAATTATGAGATCAATTTTTGAATTCAAAATTTTATTAAGAAAATTTTGACAATTTCGGCTAAATTTATTTTTCCTGGATAGCAGAAGGACTAAATTAAAAAGTAATTTCCCGGTTTTGAGAAAAAAAAATCGTTTAAGCCAATTACGAGCTTTTTTTAAAAAAAAATTGATTATTTTCCGATATATCTCTTTGTAAATCATGAGATCAATTTCTAAATTCAAAACTTTATTAAGAAAATTTTGGCCGATTTGGCTAAATTAATTTTTCCTGGATAGCCGAAGAGCTAAATTAAAAAGTGATTTCCCAGTTTTGCGATACAAAATCATTTAAGCCAATTACGAGCTTTTCAGATACAATTTTCATTTTGTTTCAGATCAATTCCTGATTTCAAAATTTTATTATGGAAACTAAGTCCAATTTCAATTTTTAATTCAATTTTGAATTTACCGTACAAAAATACATCGAAAATACTCCTCGAGTTAGTCAATGTAGGTCTTTTTTGTACAATATACTGAATTGCTTGACCGTAGTGGAGTTCAATTATTCGATTTTTGGCCCTATTTTTCTCAACTTTATTCTGCAAATATAAAATTTTGGCACATCGATAGTCCTTATCCAGGAGAAACATTTCCTAAATTCCTGGCCCGAATTATCCCCCCCCCCCCTTTTAAAGTAGGAGATTTCAGGTTACAATCCTTGTACTATACTCCCCTTATACTATTTTACTGACACTCTTTGAGAGAGAGAAAAATAAGAGAAAAAGGACTGATATCTTTTTTAGAAAATCGAGTTTGAATCTAAGGATTGAAAATTTTCCGAGAAATCCTTCATAAATCAGGACGTACGGAAAAGAAAGTTTTTTTCTCGTGATTTACTCATTTCAATTCGGTTTTATTTTGAATTTAAGTGAACGAAGAACCTTCTTTACTAAAAAATAAATAATAAAATATTAAATAGACAGGTCCGGTTAGAAAATCTGGTTCTATACTTCTATTTTAAATTCTTAAAAAAATCAATGGAAACCGGTTGGCAAGAAAGTCTTTATCTCAGAATTCACCGGTCCGATTTGGATAATTTTGATTTTAAATGAAAGAAGAACCGTCCTCGATACAAAATAAAATCAAATAAATATCACTTCAACCTAACAGTCACCGATTATTCAAATGAAATATCGAAAATGAACCGTTAGGCCGGATGATAGATGCTTATTTTAACTCAATGAAACTGAAATTATTTAATTGTAAATTCCGCAAATTATTTGATAATTATGTTGCGTTCCAATGTTATTTCTACCATTAAGAGACCAGGTAATCCGACGTTTTAATTCATAAGAATTTTATAAAATTGTATGGAAAAAATTGTAATTCATCGGCCGTTAATTTACCCATGTTATGGGATGTTTTCCCAATTTTTATTATAATATTAATTATATTTATGGGACATATTGGTTGGTTCCAAAAATTTATGGCCGGGAACGAGTCGAAATAATTCGATCGGATAAAAAAGAGAAATAAAATGTGTGGAAAAATAAATTTATTTAATCTTTAAATTCACTTGTCCGCTTCGTAAACGACACCGATCTGTCGGCGAATTTCATCCTCAATATTAGCGATGATCAAGCTATGATTGTGACTGATTTGTGGACTCTCAATTAGCCCAAGTCGTATACATCTCCGTACCTCTTCCGCTTCATAGCTTAAACCAACCGAATTCGAAAAGAAGAAGGGATTTTTGGTTTCTGGTAGCGGCCAGGTTTTTTCCGTCCCATCAATATCGATCAAAGTGGTCGGACACCAAAATAATTGAAACTAAAATTAAATAATTATTTAAAAATATTCTGATCGGATTTCAGATTCGGATTACCGATATTTCTCCTTTTGTCCCCTTGATAATCGCTCGATTCGGGAATTCTCTCAAGGCACTGGTTGATAACCGAGCAATTCGATTACCAGAATAATGTAATTCAGCAGTTGTTTCAAGATCAACTCCTTCATCGTTCAGAGTACCGGTTGCTTTAATTAATTTCGGTGGCTCTTCCTCGAATACCCATTGGGCTAATTGAATTGTATAGACACCCAAATCAAGGACAGTTCCACCTCCTAAATCCTTCTTACTGTTTTAAAGAAAAGGAATTACATTCGTTGATGTTAATTATATTTTAAAAAATTACCATAAACGTTCAACTTCATCCAATTTGAAACCAAAACTAGCCGTTACTTCCTGAACATCCCCTAAAATCCCAGATTTAATTTGTTTCCGTAAATACTGATAAACGGGAAAGAATCGCGACCAAACCGCTTCCATTAAAAATAACTTTCGACGTTCAGCGTATTGAATTAATTTCCGGGATTGCTTCTCATTCATACATAACGGTTTCTCACACAACACATGCTTATTATTCTCTAGCATCAATAACGCTACTTCATAGTGTTGTGGATTCAATACACCAATATATACACATTCAACATCCGGATTCTGTGCCAGCTCATTGTAACTACCGTACGATTTCGGGATGCCATGTAGTTGGGCGAATTCGGTGGCCCGATTTAAATCCCGGGCAGCGACCGCTACTACTTTATGATCCGAATCGGGGAGAACGCCTAACGCATTCACGAAATCATTGGAAATTGTACCGGCTGATGCTATACCCCAATGTAAAGCCATCTTATCAGTGGACGACTTAAAATTCAACAAATGACTGGAATATTTGAATTGATACTTGAATTTTATATAATTATTTTATATCAATATTTGATAATAATTCATTGCTTTAAATATTTATCAGTTGAATGATAGAAAAACAGGGCCGCCTGAAGTCGCAGTAGAAGGCGACGCCGCCAATCAACTATTCCCTCTTCGGCTATTAAAGGCCGGAACTGACTTCCATATTCTACGTTACCGGAAAATTATCAATTTTTTGTCATTCGATTTCAGAATCCCACTCTTCAGATTTTTCTTTTAGTAAAATGAGTAACGCTATTCAAATACAATTCTCGGGTTAAAGACCACAGAACCCCGGTTTTTTGTACAGATTTCATTAGCACTGAGATTTCAATTGATGGGCCTATAAATTAGAAAGAGTAGCAGGCCGTCTATACTGCTTAAAGCCAGTCTCACCTAACCATATTTGGTTTGGTTGCAAGCTAATATACTTTGGAAGAACAAAACGCATGACTGGATATACAATACAGATTAGGATTCCCTTTAGGATATCTATGTGACTCTTAACTATTTAGCAACTTCTTTTTAATAATAATACAGAAATTAATATTTGTAAAATTAAGTTTCTTGTTTATTTTGAAATTAAAAATAAAATCTTCACTTATCCGCATCATAAACGACGCCAATTTGTCGTCGAATTTCATCCTGAATCTTAGCAATAGTTAAGCTATGATTGTGGCTAACTTGTGAATTTTCAGTCAATCCATTTCGTATAGATTTCCTTACTTCATCCGCTTCATAGCTCAAACCAGCTGAATTAAAAAAGAAATCTTTGTGTTTAACTACGGGCAATGGCCACTTTTTCTCTGTACCATCAACATCGATCAAAGTAGTCGGAGCCCAAAACATTTTAAACTGAAAATTAATAAAAGTAGATTATCAGAAGGGAATATTAATGGGATTGGGGTTTTAGATTTACCGATATCTGTCCCTTGGTTCCTTTGATGATTGCTTCATTGGGCAATTGCTTTAAGAAACTGGTTTGCATGCGAGCAATTCGATTACCAGAATAATGTAATTCAGACGACGTTTCAATATCGACACCCTCCTCATTTAGGGTTCCGGTTGATTGAATTTTTATCGGTGGTTCCTCCTCGAATACCCACTGAGCCAATTGAATTGTGTAGACACCCAAATCAAGGACGGTTCCACCGCCATGGGATTTCTTACTGTAAAAAAAAATCTAGAATCTAAAATTTTCTGATAGATGTTATTTGAATGAAAAACTCACCTACAACGATCATTTTTGACCCATTGTTCGATTCCAAATGGGACCGTTACTTCCTGGACATCACCTAGCGCCCCAGCTCTAATCTGTTTCCTTAAATACTGATAAACGGGAAAGAACCGAGACCAAATCGCTTCCATTATAAATAATTTCTGGCGTTCAGCGTATTGCAGCAATTTCCTCGATTGCTTCTCATTCATACATAACGGTTTCTCGCACAACACATGCTTACCATTCTCCAACATCAATATCGCTACCTCATAGTGCTGTGGATTCAAAACACCAATGTAGACACATTCTACGGCTGGGTTTTTCGCTAGCTCCTCATAACTACCATACGATTCGGGTATGGTATGTAATTGTGCGAATTCTTGGGCTCGTTTTAAGTCACGGGCCGCAACGGCAACGACTTGGTGATCGGTGGAAGGGAGAGTGGCCAAAGCATTTAGAAAATCATGGGAAATTCTACCGGCCGATGCAATACCCCAACGTAAAGCCATCTTATCAGAGCAATGGTTTCAGATCGATAACTTGACCGTATTTATTGAAATTACACTTAAAACTAAAATTAAACATTTCGAATTTGCTTTATAGTAAATTTGAGCGCAGTGTGGGTAGAAAAAAATGATCATCACTTTAAAATCATCAGAGTATTTTCTTTAAATGTTCACAGAATCCACTCATTTGGGACTCATTTGTGGTCGTAAGGGGTAACTTACCTGCGCCCATATTTACCGAAAATAAATCATTGAGTCACTCAAATCATTGTATAGCTATAACCGAAGCTACCCCAAGAGAAATTGAATATATGTATCGAGGATAGTTTTGTAGAATCGTTCGATTTTGCTCGAACTAAGTCCAGTAATGCTTTCGAGCTAATTTTCTTAGTAACCGAACACGTCGATGTATGTAATTTTACAAAGATTCTGGAAAAGAGCAAATCTAATAACTTGTCGGGAAAAAAATTCGATAAAATGAGTGAGATTACGACCTGTAGTGGAAAAATCAAATGAGGGGAAAATGGTCACCTTTTTCTGACTTTTTACCCAACTTTTTGCGGAAAAAATCGGGAAAAATTGAAAAATTATGGAGAAGTTGCCCATGACTATGGGATTTTCCCCCCATTTGAATTTCGTTAGATTTTACAAACTATTCTTAACTTATCCCGACTCTTTTCGAACCTATTTCGATTATTTTTTCTCAGTCTCTCTATAAACTTAACTCGAATTTGAAAGCTCTTTCCCTGGCTTTGCCTAATATATTTTCCTTTCCCAGTTAAACTTCGACTTTTCAGACATTTGATTTCTCGGATTTTTCTAAATTTTGACTTTTAAGGCTTTCTTTTCGAATTTGTCCGGCTTTTTCATGATTATGCCCCATTTTTTACGTTTCCTTGCTGCTTATAGAGTTTTCCTGACTTCGTCTTATTTTTCATTGCTCGAATTGTCACAGCTTCATTTCAGAGACTGTTCTGGCTGTTCTCCCGCTTTTTACATTTTCAACACATTTTCAAACGAACATTTTCAAAAAATCGGCTCCCGGTTTTTTAGGGTTCGATATTAGGAGAACATCCAGGAAAACGGTAACTTTTGGGATATACGGTTACAATTAACCTAACCTAACGGTTTCTTAACCTATAGATGCAAAATTATTTCCAAATAATTACTTCCTTAAATGTTATTATCTCAAAGATTTAAGATTTGAGTCAATGTTTTGCTAAAAACAAGCAAATTATCGGCCGGAATATAATAAAATATCAAAAATGAATAATCACCTGCTGATTATTAAGATAAAAGCCCGAAAAAAATCTACAAAAATTCAAATTGTCCAAATAATTAGAAAAATGTCATGAGAAAGTTGGAAACAGGCTATACATGTTTAGAAAAATTGGGCTGGCGTCTAAAGACGTCGAGAAAAATCGAGAACAGGTCGGAAAAGGTTAGGAGAAGTCGTACAATTCTAAGAAATCACAGAAATTGCCGGAATTCAATCAGAATAAAGCGGTAAGACTCAAGGAAAATTAGGAGAAAATTTAAACTCCCGAAAAAGAACCCAGATCGCGTTATCTAGATAAGTTAATCGGCATAAAATTTGTTTATTGAACTGGGCTTGTCAAAAAGTATCCTTTTAAGTGTCGCATCCTTTAAGAAACGAAAATTTACAAGTTCCTTTATTTAAGAAATATTTAAAAATAAATTCGGAAATGCCGAGTTTTCTAATGTCCACAAATCAGTTAAATTAATCGATTTTTAGGAAATTTTTGAATTCCTGGAATTTAACAAGATTCATGAGAAAATCTTTTGTTTAACTTTGCGGAATTTAACGATATATTTTCAGAGATTTCTCGAAAATTAATATCAATTTCTTCAATTTGGGTCAATTTTAAATAAAAAATCAACAAACCTGTCGGATTTCATCATTTTCTTAGCAGTCCCGAAGACGAATTTGAACGTCCGGAAAATTCTGTTCGTAAATCGGAACATTTATTACACCAAATTTTGGTTAAGAAAATAAGGGCAAAATCATGTACAGGAGTTTTCTCGATAAAATGCACCCTTCCCATTTGAAGAATTCCATCAATTTAAAAATTGATGATTTTCTTAGAACAGTCGCGTCAGAAAAATAAATTTTCCACACAAGTTTCCTCCAATCTTCGAAAATCTAATTACTACAAATTATTCTCCGATCAAAATCGAATAAGTTTTATTAACAAAATTTTCCCGATTACGATTAGATGGCATTGGTGTCCGGCGAAAAGTTTTGAACAGAGTGGAATCGCCATAGGGATTAGAAAACCGTTCAAAAGTTTACACTTCACTTAAGAAATGCAGACTTACTCATGCCGTCCTTCATACCAATAAATGAGCCATCTATGGACAGAACTCATATCCGCTCCGAATTAACCTACAACTTTTTATCGTCAAATTTGTAGCCCAGCATTTTATATCTAAACGAGTTCAGCATTTCCACCCACTTCTTTATTGGTACCAGATTTCGTTAATTTAACATTTTCCTTCAAAATTTTTAATGTCAAATTTTCTTTATCTCAATTTCTTCAAAACATTTTTTCTGGAAATCATATTTTACAAAATGTTTTTGAGTGAAAAACATTCCTTTGAGTGAAAAATTTTATCGATAGCATTTTCTTAATTTTATCCCAATTTCTTCAAAAAAAAAATATTTTCTGAAAATTTACAAAAGTCTTTTGAGTGAAATAATTTTTTATAATAAATATTGAGTGAAATAAATAAGGAGCGTCTTCCTTTATTTGTTATCTTATATTTGACATAATTTGACTTTACAGAATTTTTGACTTCCAGTACATTTTTTATCTGTCGCCTCTTATGTGTAGCGATTTTATCGAACCAAACTGTACAAACTTCTAAACAACCGGTTTGGGTTATCAGTTGAAATATTTAATTTATCACTTATCGTTATCATTAACAAGCATGACAGGAATCGTATCACCGTATAATCGATTATCTAACCCGGATTTCAGGTGTAAATACATTGATAAGTCATTGATCGGTTTCGTCTCCTTCTTCTAGCAAATGAAATAAATGAAGATTAACGGAACTTTTTATGTTCAAAGGTTCCATTCAAGTTATTCGAAAAATAGAATAATGAATGCAACGAATCGGAATCGATTTCGACTCCGGAGAAATCATTTACCTCAAGATATCTGAAGAAACATAAATTTGTATTGGTTCACTTACCGCTTTAGTGGAGAATGACCCCAATACCTTCTTTGCACATAAACTGAAAATGCAAATTTGTACAACGGAAATTAATATTGAATTATTAATTATCTTAAATCATTAATACCTTTTAATTACAATTTTATTCCCACCAAAAATTTTAATAAAAATTCAAAACTTTTCCAACGTTTTACATTCCTCCTTTTTTTATCGAATTCGATTGGACTTCACTGGTGCACACCTTTCACTAATATGTTAAAATTTAACATTAGATAGAAAGAGATGCACAAAAGAAAGAAGGTGTCACTGAAGTCAAACGAATTCGACATTTGTTTTTTTCAAGAATTTTTTTGAATGACTAGTGTTATACTTTGACTGCAGGGGGCGCTGTGGAAGTGTTGGGCTGTCAAAAACAAACCGCGGTTAAAAAAACGTACTAAAATCGACATTAAATCGAATGCAAAGACAAAATAAATTTGGAATTTTTTTATTTTTACATTTTTTTGGAGTTTGTTCGAGATTTTTCGAGGAATTGCCCAAAAAAAATTCTAAAAAAATCGATTTTCTGTCGTCGTTCATGATGTAACGTGTTATTTCATTTGTTTACGTTTCGAATCCAACTTTGTGACGTGAAACGTCATAATATTGATTTTCCCGTTGAATTTTTAATGATTTTCAAGAAAATTCTCAATTTTCCGGTGGAAATTTTGGAAAATCATGGATAACATGTTGAAACAAGAAAATTTGGCTGCAAATTTTTGTGGATTATTAGCATTTAAAGGGTTTCAAGGTAGAGAATTTTATTTTACCGGGAAAATTCCTTTACATTTTTCTTTTAAACATTTTCTTACACGCCCCATTTTCATCCCGGTCACCAGATCCCGCTTTCGAGTGGAGAATTTTGGGTCAGGAACAGGACGGATCTCTGTTGGCATCGTGGATAACAAAACCGGAAAATAATGAACCAAAAACTCATATCGGACTGTATAATCCCGCGGAAAAATCAATGGATCTCCTATATTCATTTGACAATCAACAGAACATTATTCAGGCTTCGGTTAATCGAATCCGAACCCTTCTAATATACATCATTAAGAAATCCCCGGTAAACGACGGATTGCTAGATCAATACCAACCGTTTATCGTTGAAATCAATGGCGATCAAAAGAAATCCGCTCAACCGATTGTTGAACAACCAACCGAACGACAAACTATGGTTCAGTTTTTATGGAAAAAACCAACCGCCTTCGAGAAATATTATCAAGAGAAATTTCTAGTTCTCATCCATGAAGTTCAGATCCTTTTGTTCACCACTTCCTTTAAAAATACCTCAACAACGGATCGAAAGAACTGCTGGTACTTCGACCATGAAACGTTAACGAAGGAGTGTATTGTTAAACATTTTAAATGGGCTCAATGGGATCCGGCCGTTCAATCGTTGTACTACATCCACATGAAGTTACCAGCGAAAAGTTTATTTGAGAATAATGAACAGGAACCGGTGGCGCAGCCAACATTATCCGCTCATCAATTCCATGATGATCTACCGACTGAAACAGTTGTAAGATTGATTTTAATTTTGATCGGAAACATCTGAATTTAATTTAACTATTTTTTTAGCTTAACATTCCTTTAAATCTACCCAAACTCCCTACCCCATCCTCATCAACAATAATGGTTTATGAAGACGATCCGGTTCCGTTACGTATCCATGATTCCACCTTAAATCTACAAATAGTAAGCGACGAAATTGGTATGCTATTCGTTTGTCATTACTATTTGTACCAACCGATCAAACCACCGGATGAATCCGATTCAGAAATGACCGTTCATTTTGCCTATTCGGTTACGATATTACATCACGGTTGCGTAATCCATTGTGTGATACCTGGTGTACCGTGGGACAAAGCGAAATTGATGAAACCAACATTTACAATGCATGGTGATCATCATTTGTTGGTGTTCCAAGCGGATCTGTTCACCCATCTGTTAGATGTTGGTGTTAGTCATGAACCGTGTTGCCATATCGTTTGTGCACCGTTCAATACGAAACCGTTAACCCATCTAGTTCCATGCCTTAAATGGGGAACGTTATCTTATGATTCAGCCACCCTCGATTTAGTATCGATAAACATTCCAAAATCTCATTTAATCGAAGCGTTTAAGCATGACACATCAATCGATAATCGATTATCGATTATGCATTATTTTCTGGTACATTTCAATGATATGGACGCCCTTCCCGAACTGTTAAACATCATAATGGAACGACCGATTGGTCTGGATACCGTTCCCCTACTTAAAGAATCTCTTGTTGCCGGAACGTATGCGTTAACGTGTAAAGGTGTACCGAACGATGGTCAATCATTAATTCGATTGTTACCGTTAACGACTAGTAACACCGGGAAACCGTTACAGGCGAAAATATCGCAATTATCTGTCGGACTGTCACATGAAACACTTTGGAATACAACTATGATGTTGCTGTCCCCTCAACAACGTTTATCTCCGTACCGAACGGATATTTGGACTCGACTATGGGAACGGTTGAATGATAACAAGGAACGGAATCGATTCAGTTCCGTTCAAGTAACGGAAAAATTAATGTATTCATTGGCTTGCTATCAACCGGAAGCGTTGTCACAATGTACGACACCATTATCACCTGTCGGCGCTCCATTTGTTGATCCGAATTTCGGAGTGTTTTGTTCCGGTGCCCGACGGAATCAAAATGATATTTTACCGTTCATCGAATTTGAAACGTGTACGGCTACGAAACAGGAGCATGTTATATCTGTGGTTCGATTTCATTTTGATTTTAATAATCGAATTTCAAATCTATTCATTTCGTTTTACTTATAGAACTTACGGGAACTTAGCGTTCATCTGGTTAAACATACCGCTAAACAGAGCACCGGTTTTCGGTGGTTAAAGGACGCTCATTTCACCCAACCAACATCCCATGTACATGCGGTTGCTTCTCAATACGCAGCTGCCCAATTAGAACTATCACGGGCGCTTTGTGTGTTTGTTTGTCGTGCTGGTGGTATTGATGCACGGGTCGAAAGTGCTAGAGGATTTACACTGATGTAATAAAATAAGAATTGAAATGAATTTGGATTTTTTAATTTAATTTTTCCAGCGATCAAATGTCTCACAATCAACAGAACGGTTTGTTTTTAATATTGGAACGGTACTGCTTGGCTTGTGAATCGTTAGCTTTCCCCCTACCACAAGGATTCTCATCATTCTTCGCTTACTTGGGTTATCGAGCCATCGATTTTGATATGTTTATGCAATACGTACATCGACATGTATTTGAATTACAAATCGATGTAATGAAAAATATAATTGCAGGTTTGGGAGGTTCCAGATTCCGTTCGAATTATATCATTCCAATCTGTTTATTGATTTTCTAGATATCGACGATAGTGAATCGGGGATTCGAAAGAAATTAGGTTTACTATCCGTACTACCCCGATCCCGAGCTCGTCGCCTCCTAAACAATTGGAATCACCCGGTTAGCTTAATGATACGGGGTCGAGAACATGCCGCTAATATATTATCTGGTAATCAGGTTCAACCATCGAATCGTACCGGACCTAGTACAAGGAAAAATTCGGGACCAGTCGGTATGTGTAAATTTATATGAGAGAAATAGGACATATTTCACTTTCGCTTCGCTTAACATTTTATTTATAATTTTAATTTAGATGATTCGCAACAATTAACCGCTTCATTGTCTTGTAATGATAGTTCCTTAGACCCCGTACCTCAAAACGGAGTTCATTGTATGATTTGTATATTTTTCATTTATTTATTTGTATCAATGGTGATGGTATTTCTTTTTGTAATTATTATTCAATCAACTAGTTTTTAGTGTAGTCAGTGAATTCGGAGGGCTAGTCATAAGATGCGGGTTTTAATCACTTGTTTAATTGTATATTCGATAGAACAGCCCCAATTCTGTAGATTTTAGTTAATAAGAAAGATACAATTGAATAAGGATTTAAAGCGCTGCATAACTAATTTTTTTATAATTATTTAGTTTATGCTTTCTTTTACCATTATTATTTATTATTAAATAAAATTGTTCATTCTTTTTCTTTTAAAAATATTTTTTGAACTTTTATTTGCATTATTTTATATATTCGTGACTTTTCCGACATTTTTCTAATTTTCCTGATTTTTTCCTGATATATGAAGGTCTAGTTGAGTCTATCTACAACCAACTATTTATGAATGGTCGATATCTAGATAATTAGTTCAATATTGAATGTAAATTACCTAGAACTGTGAAATCATTGAAAAATAAAATCTGGACAATTAATAATATCTTCTCAATATTTATCAATCCGTGGCTAGCTAAAATTAATATAACTCGAAATTCAATCGGTAGATTTTAATGAAATTAATTTTAATAAACAACTGAATGATTAGTTAATTTCATTGTAAAATTTTATGAAATTCTCTGCTAACATTTCGAAGATATTTCTACCCACTTTGGAATTCTTATCTCAATATAACAAATCCGCCGTTCGCTAAGATTAATATAAGTCGAAATTCAATCGGTAGATTTGAATGAAATTAATTTTAATAATTAACGGAATAATGAGTTAATTTCATTGCAAAATTTTATGAAATTCTCTGCTACCGTTTTGAAGATATTTCTTTCCCACTTTTGAATTCTTATCTCAAAATAACAAATCCGCCGTTCGCTAAAATTAATATAAGTCGAAATTCAATCGGTAGATTTTAATTAAATAAATTTTAATAAACAACTGAATGATTAGTTAATTTCATTGTAAAATTTTATGAAATTTTCTGCAACCGTTTAGAAGATATCGCGAGAATTGATGTAAACTTTATTGTTTTTTAGTGCATTTTTCAGAAATTTACGATTGTCAACGGATTTTGCCCAATTTTGTCCAAATATTTTATAAATTATTCTGCCTCTTCTCAATTGCTGTCGTTTTCTGGATTTTTTGTCGGTTTTTTTTTAAACAAAATCATTATTTGGGATGGTTAGACACTCTGGAATTTTGAAATCGAACTTTTAAGGCTCCATTTCAACTATAAACAATATTTTTTAATTTTTAGAAATTATAGAAATTCATATTATATCTCACATTTCTCTGCTCTCTGAATTTTCATAATCTCCTAATCAAATATACAATTTTAAAAAGTCTCTATTATATTTCGGCCTCCGGCTCAGCTCGGTTTAAAAGCATAATTTATCATAAGATTAAGCATATGTCTTTATATTCTCTTTCGAGATAATTCCAATTAATTTTATATCTCTAGATAAGATACTAATCCCAGGTACTTAATCGATTTTGAGATATCGCTCTTAATTGTTTCCCTGATAAAACGATGGCCGCAGAAATTCTTTTATCAAGATTCGACCAGAGCTACTAATCTTGGTACTCGTAGTATTTATTTCTGACATTATTACTTCTAATTTCTCTGTAACTAACTCTTGATGTAATTTACCGCATATCAATTTATTTTTTTATTTAAATAATATCTAGGAATTGCCGCCTATCCATCAGCCGAAAAGCTAAAATCGCTAGACACATTTTTGGATTTATTGACAGCAAAAGCTAGCCTTAACGAATTAGATTTTAATCTATTGATTGAGGCAACGATGAGTTCATTTGAAGGATTTAAAATGTAGATGTAATATTGATTTGCTATGAGAAAATAAAAAAGGAATTTAAATGCTAAATTATTACTATTAAATTATTCAATTAAATTATTTCATTTTAGTAATTTTTTAGTAAATTTTCCAATTAAAAATATTAGTAGAAATTCATTGTAGTTTCCAGTTATATTGATAGTTTCAACCCAATTAGTGGGATAATTTTTATTAATTAATTATATATGATAATTTCGTGCAATATTTATAAAATATACGTAATTTTAAGTTTAATTGAACATATAATTGTAATCGATTCTATACTGAATAGCTTTGAGAAAATCAGTGGCCAATCGATTACCAATTACTATTTATAATTTAATTTATAATAGCACTTGATGATTTTATCGAATTATTCCGTATAGAATTGTGAATGGATTTACCGTTAGAATTTAAAAATGTAACTATACATTCCGTACCTTTAATTATTGTTGTTTTATTACCGTAAATATTTTTTATTATTAAAAAAAAAGAAATAGAGATTCGTTATTTTGTTTTTTATTAATATAAATTGTTTGTTGGATTTAATTAAATTTATTAATTGTTTAATTTTATTTAGGGGTTTTTATATTTAATCCTTCG
>JANTOP010006995.1:0-16453 GCA_027564815.1 Symmerus nobilis
ATTTAATGAATCAAATAAAAATTAGATTCCAAATTATATAAAATGATATTTTAATTTTAAGCTTTCAATGAGCTTTGACGATTTTGAAAGCTTTATCTTGGAAAAAGTTGAAATTTTGTTGAATGATAATTATCTGGATCGAAAGTTGATTTTTAAACGTACAGAATTAAGTTCGAAATTTAGAGCTTTCATTGAGCTTTTAATAGTTTGGATAAGCTTTCTGCAAAAATGCCATATTTTGTTTAAATTTAGTGAATGCGATAAAAATTCGATGCCAATTTATATAATAAGACATTTTAATCATAAGCTTTCAAAGAGCTTTGGAGATTGTAAAAGCTTTATTTTGGAGAAAGTTGAAATTTTGTTAAATGATAGTTGTTTGGATAGAAAATAGGTTTTGAAATGTAAAAACTTAAGCTTCCATTGAGCTTTTAATAGTTTGGATAAGCTTTCTGAAGCTTCTTTCGGAAAAATTACAAATTTAGTTAAAGCTTCGCTATCTAGATAGAAAATAGATTTTAACAAGCAAAAGAAAAGTTCCGAAAATAAAGGTCTCTAAGAGCTTTTAAGTTTTTGCAGAGTTTTTGTACGAAAAGTTTAGTTTTTATATTTTGTTATTTTTTCTCAACTAATTTATAAACTTCAATTGAAATATTATTTTAGGCAGAATGGAATCTATATTTTTTCCAAATAATTAAATTTAGATAAAATCCGAAATTTTCATTGAAAAGTTCCGTAGAAAATTAGAAGCTAGAAGTTTACACTTATACCTTTTTTAAATTTATTTCCTATCCCAATAATTTAACCTCATTGAAATTTAAAATTACCTCAAGGAGCTTTAGGAAACTTCCAAAAGCTTATCCAATTAAAATCTCTAGAAAGGTTGTAATGAATTGAATTGAAGGTAAATTATTATTCACTAATCTTTTTTTCCCTCGAGAAATTCATCAATCGGCCTGAAATTTTGCATAAATATATGTTTTCAATGAGCTTTCTATTCTAGATTTTTGAAGCATTTTTTTTTGGTAAATTTGGAATTTTGTGAAAGGACCGATGTCTGGATCGAAAATAAATTTTAAAAGTAAAAAAATTAGTTTTAAAGCTTTATTGAGAATGAGGAAGCTTTTAGCGAAAATCTCATATTTAATCTAAATGTAATGAATCGAATGAAAATTAGGTTCAATTTACTTTTAAGCTTTCAATGAGCATTCGAGATTTTTAAAGTTTTATTTTGGAAAATGTTGAAATTTCTTAAAGGGCCGTTATCTGGATAGAAAATAGATTATTCTGCGTAAAAAATTAAGTTCGAAACTTAGAGCTTTCGTTGGGCTTTTAATAGTTTCGGAAAGCTTTCTGCAAAAATTCCATATTTCATTTAAATTAAAAGAATCGGATAAGAATTCGATTCTTAATTATATAAAATGATATTATAATTTTTTTCTTTCAATAAGCTTTCGAGATTTTCGAAGCTTTTGTGGGGAAAATTTCAAATTTCGTTAAACTATCATTGTTTGGATAGAAAATTTATTTTAAAAATATTGTACGAAAAGTTTAATTTTGATATTTTTGTATTGTTCCTCTACTAATCTATAACCTTTCTGCATCATTACATTTTTTGGATCCGAAGAAAATTATCGGGAAATCCGGATTAAATCTCGCGACGTCCGATATTTAAATGTTTTCTTGTATATGATAAAAGCTGTAATATTTTGTTAAGATGGTCCTAAAATTCTGCACAATTATTAGTGTTACTTGGGATAATACTCTCACGAGGAGTCAAGTGCAAGATGATGATTTCAATCGAAAATTGTTATTGTTTCTTAACCGAAACTTATTAATTAATAATCGTAACAAATCAATTGATTTCGTTTAATGTTATAAAACCTATAAAATGAAGAAAAAGAAAAACTTTAAGCACGTTTCTGCTTGAATTGGATGCTGTTTTTGAAATTGTACAACCAATTTGAAATAAAAAAAAATTCATTAATTAAAATTTGTTGTTTGCATTCAAATTCATATGTAAATAGGTAATAATTTAATTCGCCTATATATTTTCTGAGATAAGAAAACGAAAATATTTAGCAACGAATTGAAGTTAGTTAGTTCTCTAGATACGACAGGAAAATATGTATTGTTGGAGGATGGTCAATTATACCATCGAAACGTTGAATTATGTTCATAATTTTTAAATTATAATTATTGTAATAAATATTTATCATCGAATTAGAGGAATGTCGGTATCAAATGTATCAATTTTTTTTCGAGAGGCATTTATTTACGCTAGCAGCACCCATTGAACAATATCAAGATTTTTATTGTCAAAAAATGATGTGATCCATATAACAATGGAATTTGCATAAATTTAAAAAACAAAAAATTAATAAATTTAATTATAGTAATGAATCGTCAAATGATCACGCCACATATGATTCCCTTAAAAGATATAAAATTCGAATTTTGGGTGTTGATATTTTTTTTGATGAAATTCGGTGGGTTCCTTTTTCGTTGGATTAATCTCCTCCTTTAAATTGTATTTTCTTCGATTAAATGTGTCCCCACTTGAATGAAATAAATTGAGGTTTTAAGCCAACTGCGCATCGTAGCGTCGGTAAAATAATAAATTATTTTTTTTGTCTTCTACTTATTCGTTTCTATGTTACCTTCAACCCATTCGCCCGGTTCAGATTCAGAGGATTTGGTTGTTCTTTTTATAATATTTATATTCACTTATCGTTCCCGATGTTTCGTATCCATTCCATTTATTTAAATTATTCAAGAGATCTTGTGGTTAATCTTTCGATATTTTTTTTTTGTCTTGTGTCCGTTCCGTTTGGTTGCCTCTCTTGTCGAGTCGAAGTTATGTTTTTTGTTTTCTTGTCTTATTTTCTTTAGCTGTAGCCCCGAATAGGATGGATGCGCAATTCACTTTTAATTCCAAATATAGAAAGAAGAACAGAAAAAAACAAGAAGACAGGAAAAATGGTCGAGGGTGATGGGTAAATTGAAATTTTTCGCCATATACAACAGGTTGTCTGACGCAAAGATATGAATCTTTGTCTTGGGTTTTTTTTTTGTAATTTAACATTGTTTTCTGTTTTTTATTATTTATTTTTTTTAAATAAATTGGTCCCCTATTTTAACTGAGAAAAACTCGTTCTTTTCTGTTAATTTGATTCTGCGGTAAAATTAGATTTAAAAAAATAAAAATGTAGAATTTACTATTTCCCGTCCCTGGAGCTTTTAAACGTCGGCTATATCTTCAAACCAACAATAAATTTATTTATTTACAAAAATTGAAACAAATAATCTTTATGGGAATAAATATAAAAATTAATCTTAATAAATATTTTGATCAGGGACGGGATTTAACAAGAAAATGGATCATTCGATTTAAAATGAAATAAATTTAAAATCATTCAAATTAAGATCCAATCCCTGACGCGAAACAATCAACAGAAACCACAATTTCTTGATTTCTGATAAAGGAAAGATTTTTTTATTTATTTATAAATCTTAAAACTATTTACAGAAATTGAAGGGAAAAAAAACAACAATTACAGACTTTTAATAATTAAATATATTTATTTTATAAACAGATTTCTCAATCATTTGAAATTTTTATCTCAACAAATTTATTGAAATAACAACAAAAACTGATTATAAAATTTGAAATTTGATGTTGTTTTTTGATTCTGTATCACTTTTCCTTGTTATACTTAAATATGCTGCTTGCATTTTGATTTGCATAAATAATAAATAATAAAACGGGTCAGCGGCATGATAATAACTGTAATGACCGATAATTTAAAGTCTTTGTTGTTTCTATAAACTATTATCCTTCTTGGAAACACGGTTTTAAATTTGAGAATCATCTAGAAAATCCAGATCTATTAATTCTGGTAGAAAAACAATAATAAGACATTTATTAGAATTAATATTGATACTTACCTATAACTTCCCAATAGTAACAATTTAATATAACAATTAAAATCATTAATTTCTTTCAAAGAGAATGATCTAACGAGATGATATATTTAAGGACCCTAAACCACGACTTTGCTACAAAATTTTATAAGCAACCACTTACCACAGCAAAATTGTCAACGGTAATTTTTAGGATCTGTTTAATCTGTCCAGGTGCTATCTGTGTCATCTATCCTTCCAATGAAGGGATTCGGTAGACAATGTCTTTTAATTTAATAAATTCTATCACTGACAATTTCATGCACTTTTCTTTTCTTTTTGGACAACAACAAAAATCTTAAGACAAAACAACTTTACCCGTTTAAATATTAAATTAAATAATTGAATTGGAGTCCCGCGTTTTCTGATCCAGTTGATTAAAATTGTATATCGGACGTTTCGTTATTTTTAGAAAATGTAGGGCAATTAATTATCCATTGGGGCTTTCTTCATTTCACGGAAAGTTTTACTACTTTAATTATTCCACCGATATAATTTTTTATCCCATTTTTTATCCCTCAAAAATGTTTTGTTTTTCGAAAATTAAAATAAAAGAAAAAAAACGAACAGTTAAAACAAAAAACCATCAAGATGATTAATCGATTTTTATCATTTTTCGCGATTTATAAAATGTCTCGGTTGAAATTGTCACTCCTTATCAAATCGACCGCAATTTTATAATCCTGCGTAATTTAGAATAGAAATATTATTTCCATTCAATCAAGGCACTTTTTATTGTTCAAAAATATTCAAATTCTTCATAGGATTTTCTTATAGATTATCCATTTTATTTTTTTTTAAAAAACCAAAAAATTAATATTGCAATTATGTTTATTATTTATTTAAATTAAAAAAAAAATCACATTTAAATTAGGAATTTTGAAGAGTTCGAAAATTTCGAAAATTTTGTAAGCTTAAATTAAAATCAAAAAAATTGTCCAATTTTTTTATTTCTTCTCCAAAAACAATATAATTTATTTAATATATAAAGATTGAGATGCTTCTGTTTGAATAGAAATCCGTGGTGTCCGTCTTTCTCCTACGACAGTCTTCGGAGATGTGAGGTGTGCTGCATTAAAATCAAGAAGAAACCTTATTTTGTTTGGTGTTTGTTGCCTTTTTTTCTCATTTGTATATATTACACCGATCACTTCTTCGTCTCCTCGTTTTATTTTTATATAAAAACATTTATATAACAGAACAGTATTTTATATAATATGCCTACTCTTGTAAATATATAATTTTGTTTTTTTTTTATTTATTTTGAAGGCAATGTCTCGTCTTTTATACGGGCATCCTCGGTGTATATAATATGCAATGTGAATGTGAATACGTGAACACTTCCAATGTAGGTAAGGTGATTGGATTTGCTGAATATTGAATAAAAATAAATTTTTTCTGATAAAAGATATTTATTTTGAGTTTCGATGTGTTGGTAGGATATTCAGAAGAATAAAGCGCAAGAAATACGCTTTTTGTCCATAGATAATCTGGAGCCAGGAATTGGATTTGAAGGTTCCATAAGTTAAAATCACCTGTCCATATACGGCTAGTTTTTTTTTTAATTTTAATAATTTATTCTCCTTTCCGCTCTTCACCATTAATCTCTTTTATTCTTAGCGCAAGACAGCTTTTTTCATATTGCTATTAATTCCAGTCGATTATGCATTTCTATTCTTATATGTAACAGATGAGCTTTAAGCTTTTTATTTTAAATTTCATTTTCATCTAAAGCAGATAAAATCTACTTGCAAATTTAAATTAATTAACCTATAATGTTATTTGTGTTGTTTAGACGCAAAACTAGGTTGCTAGTCTCTCCAGTTGTTAGGCTATTTTTATTTAGGCAAAGGCATTCTAAAATTCTAGATTTTCCCACCTTATTCTATATCATTTCATTCCCACATCTTAAAATAATAGATGTATAGTACAGCAGTGACGTGCGACCGCTGCTTTTATAGGAGCGAGGTTTTTACCGCATCTTAATTTCAGAGGTTCGTCGTTATCAATTCAGAAAATAGTCAATATTCTCAAAAAAGTTGTCTTGCAAATATGCAGATGATTCCTTATAATAGTCCCAACAAGAATATTCAGACTTAATTGAGTTGCCCCATCCCCACCAAGCTATTAAATTCATGTAAAATTTCAAAATTTAGTGCAGCAATAAATTTTAAGCTTTCGATGAGCTTTTAAGACTTCTGTCACATTTTTCGGAAAATTTGAAATTTTATCTAATCTACATGAAAAATAGATTTGAAAACCAAAAAAATTGACTTCGAAACTTAAAGCTTTTGCTGAGCTTTTAATTATTTGTAAAGCTTTTTCGTGAAAATGTCATAATTCCTGATCAAATAAATGAATGTGGTGATAATAAAATTCTAAAATGTATAAGATGAAATTTTAATTTTAAGCTTTCGATGAGCTTTCAATATTTCTGTATTACTTTATTTTGGAAAATTTGAAATTTTATTAAAGGATCCTAATCTGGATGAAAAATAGGTTTAAAAACCTATGGAATTGAATTTGAAACTTGAAGCTTCCCTGTGCTTTTAATTATTTGCAAAGCTTTTTCGTGTAAATGTCATATTTCACATAAAATAAATAAGTAAAATAAAATAATATATGAAATTAAATTCTAAAATGTGTAAAATAAAATTTTTGTTTTAAGCTTTCGCTGAGCTCTCGAGACTTTGCAACTTTTATTGAAGAAAATTTGCAATTACCTTGCAGGATTAATAATCTAGTTGGAAATAGATTTGAAAACATAAAAAATTCAAATCGGATATTAAAGCTGAGCTTTTAAATGGTTGGACAAGTTTTCTGTGAAAACTTTCTATTTAAATTTAAATTGAATAAATCTAATAAATATGATGATTAACTTTTAATTTTAAATTTTCGATGAGCTTTCAAGACTTCTTTATTAGGTAGTTTAATTTTGAAAATTTGAAATTTTATTAAATGATCCTAATCTAGATGAATCACTTTATCTCTTGAAAATTAAAATTAAAAACATTTCTTTATAGAAAAATGTATGAAAGGAGGGAGGGGGGGGGGCGCAGGATAACACCTCTGTACGCGGGCGCTCAATACTCTGGCGGCGGCCCTGCGTGGGGTCAACATCTCCATGATGTGCTCAGAATTTATCGACCTTAACCCAAGGATTTGACGATTAGTACCATAAATGTTCATGAAAATAGCCAAATTTCGCTCAAACTTTAAACATTCCACCAACAGAACAGTGAACATAAATTATATTCAATAAAATGATAATGTTTCATGAGATTTTCTAGGGGAATCCTAGAAATTTTTCTTCGAAGCTCAAAAAATCTAATCATGCCGAAATATTTCTATATAAATACCGAATAAATCTTGTTAGGAGAATTGTTGAATAAGCTTAACCCTCGATTTTGATGAGCGTTTATAAGGGACCGACACATAAAAAAATTAAACTTTCTGAGGAAATGTTTGTATTTCCCGGCAAAATTACCATTTTTTATATTTCGAAGTGGAATCATGAAGTCCTACAAGTTTTATTTCTATAATTACGCCAGAAATCTGTGTTAGGAGTTTGGAGGAGTTTTTTTCTTGATTTGATATTCCATGTACCCGAAAGATATACGGAAAAACTCGGTTGAAATAAGTTTCACTATGCGCCACGATTTTTGTGGTATAAGATGTCACTAAACTTTTCCTACGTAGGTACTTTGGCTCGCTAAATACGTAAATGGCAATACAAATTTTTTCTATGGATAGAATTTTGAGATTTGAATTTTTGTGAAGTGAATTACCTACAAAATTACCTCATCGACTTTGTCAATCCGCTCAGTAGTTTCGGCACAATTGAAAAAAAAAAAAAATTGGTGAGAAGTCATTATTTGCTGTCAAAATATTGAAGTCGAGAATTCACTAAATCGACTAGAAAGTATGACGTATTTTTCACGTGGAAATGATAGTTTTTCGGAATGCAAGAAATAGATCTTCAATGACAAGTTTACGTCAGTTGTAATAGTGATAAAAATGGGAGACATGCTTTAGAAAATATATTGGAATGGAATGAAATTAGATTATTGCATTCAAATTTTGCATAATTCTTGATCGAAACCACATACAATTGACATTCCGTGTGACGATAGATTTTAAGTCGAACTCAATGGAGTTCGAGCCAAATGCAATTTATCTTCAGTATCATCCGATTCAGTATCCGATCACTATCATTTATATATATTTATATTAGAGCTATCAAAAGTAATTTTAGTATAGATTTCGTTTGATTGATATATTTATTTGCAGTAATAATTAATTGGCTATGATTTTATTGATATTTCAGATGTGCTTTGCGCCTTCTGCACATTAGCCTACCCGCCACTGTAATACCGTAAGATTTTAAGACGTACGGATCGTCATACATACAAATTAGGTAAGATGATGAATTATTTCGAATAAATGATGAGATTATGGAACGCATTGGTACCACCGGTACATGACTTACCACAATCCCTCCACTAGATGGAATATAAGTATTAATTCAAATAAAGCCATCATTTCATTCTTCTTTCTTATACGAAGAGATTCATGTAATCAAAGACAATTAATTCGAATTAATACTCTAAACACGTTAAAATGTTTCGTTTAGAGTTGTTAAAAGAAATTTCATATCCGGTGACAAATAAAGTGTTTTTCTTCTCTCTATGGCGCGCATTCGATACATTAAAAGCGCAATGTGTCTACAGTGATGGCGAAAATACAGATTGTAATTCTCATCAGATATCGAAATTAGTTAAGACAGAGACTGGAGTTTTCTTTAACTAGCCACTCGTAAAATTATTTATGGAAGGTGTATAAACCTATAATTGAATTGTAAATCTATCCTAACTTGTAAGTCTGTATAAGCCACCCGCAGGGTAATTAAAGATTTCCTGAAAAAGCTTTAAGAAAGTTTCAAAAGCTCATCGAAAACTTTTAATTAAAATATCATTTTAGGCCGTATGGAGTCTAATTTTTCACGCAATAATTAAATTAAAATGAAATCCGAAATTTTCGTTGAAAAGTTTCGTGGAAAATTAAAAACTGGATGAATTTTTTTTATTTCGGTTTTAAGTTTTTACGTTTTAAAATTGTTTTTCTGTTGGATAATTAAAATCTCTACGAAAGCTTTAATGAATTGAATTGAAGGCAAATGGCAGTCATAGTCCTTCGTTGCCCTTTCTTGGAAAATTAATCTATCGACCTGAATATTGAATAAATATATGCTTTTAATGAGCTTTCGAGATTTTTGAAGGAATTTTTTTTGGGAAAATTTGAAATTTCGTGAAAGGACCGATATAAGCTTTTAGTGAAAATTTCGTATTTTATCTAAACTTAATGAATCCAATGAGAGTTAGATTCCAAATTATATATAACGACATTTTACTTTTAAGCTTTCAATGAGCTTTCGAGATTTTTAGAGCTTTATTTTTGAAAAAGTTAAAACTTTGTGAAAAGGGATAGGAAATAGATTTTTAGACGTAAGAAATTAAGTTCGAAAATTAAAGCTTTCGTTACGCTTTAAATAGTTTTGATAAGCTTTTTGAGAAAAAGCCATATTTTATTTAAATTTAATGAATCGGATAAAAATTCGATTCCAAACGATATAAAATAACATTTTAATTTTTAGCTTTCAATGAGCTTTCGAGATTTTTTAATCTTCTTTTTGGGAAAATATAATATTTTGTTAAAGGATCGTTATTGGGATAGAAAATAGATTTAAATCCTTAAAAATATGGTGTCGGAAAATGAAGGCATTTGGGTGCTTTCAAGTTTTCCAGAACTTTTGTACTAAATGTTTAGTTTTCATATTTTTGTATTTTTCCTCAACTAATTTATAAACTTCATGCATCCTTAAATTTTTTGGATCCGAAGAAGGGGCGAAATCAAAAATAGTCCTTTTTTATCCACTACTGTATTTTATTGAATAAATAATAAAATAATTGTTTTTTTAACAGAAAATACTACTCATAGAAAAATTATGTAATTGAAGTTTTACTCGATATTGACGGATTGAATTTGAATTTCTGATGATAGGACAAAATTATAATTTTCAGAATTCCTTCCGATTAATTAAAAAAAATTTACAAATCGCCGTTTTATAATTCGAATAAATTTAATGGATTTACATATATTGTCCATTTTATATGTTTTAAATTTTAAATAATTGAATTAAGCAGACATCTTTCATATTCGTATAGTAGCGCGTCTCTCCGATCTTCCGATCGAAGACAAATTTATCTGGTTTTTTTTTTTGGCGTCCAAAAAAATGTTTTGTTTGAACTCAAAGCCACATCCACGATTGTTTGTCAAGCGTGACCAAGGAAGTTTCTTCTTTTTCCATAAACTATGGGCTTGATGAGCAAGAAGAGTATAATAGGAATGATATTTTCGTAAAATGTAAATATAATTCAATCAGGGTTCTTCACCTCTTCAATATTATAGATTTCTTTATTATTCTCTTATTGTAAGATTATGCGTTTGCTGCTTTGCATACGTAATTTCATTATAAAACAGTATTGCGTTTCCCGGTGATGGTTTAATGGTACCTCACATCAATATAATTTCTGTATATCTAATTTCATCTTAAGATGAGATATTTTTATAATGTCGGACATGATGAAAACAGTTTGGGAAATTAATTAACTTGAACATATTTTTTCCTTATTTCTCCCACGGAATTGTTACTTCGTCCGTCGATCGTATACAGGATGTTTTTTTGATCATAATTCACTCGAGTAATTAATTTAATTCGTCTGATGGGGCTGTTTTAAATGAATTAAATTAAAATCAATTTCTTACCGGAAAGAAATGAAATAAAAAGTCGTGTTAAATTTAAATTCGTTTTGGAAGTCCCTAAAAACTATCAAATTATTATGTTTCCTGGGCACCCCTTATCGATGATACGCAATCGTAATGGAAAGGAAATGCATGCGGATTTGTGGATTGGTTGAAATTAATAATTTTAATTTAATTTTATTTTCCTTTTATATTTTTTTTTTTGCATAAATAATTTATATGCAGATTTTTTGAATAAAATAAAAAATCTTCAATTCAATGTGTTCAGTTTTATTTTATCCAATGAAATGAATACATTTTTCTGTTGTATTTATTGAGAAATTATACGATATACGGAACTGATGACCCCGGTGAACTCTAATATGGCTCTATACTTACCACCGTCACTATCATTTTAATTTATTTATTTTTCGCCTGTTTTTTTTTTTAATTTTTTTTAGATATTTTTTCTTCTATTGATCGATTTTTTTATTTTATATTTTTTATTTGACTGTTTTTCTTCTACTTGATTTTTATATTTTTATTCAAATATTTCGTTTATAAATAATGATAGCGGCTTAAAGAGAGCCCATTACAAACTATAAGTTCCATTAAACTCAGATCTAGATAATGTACCTCTTCTCTTTGAAGAGCGAAGTTGCAGGTTCGAAGCCAGGTGGTGTATAGACATTACAAAAAAAATTATTATCTCAATAATTTGTGATCGTCATTGAAACCGCGTCATATCGGATGGTGACGTAAAGCTGGCGGTCCCGTTTATAAGAATATAAGTATTGGGGGTATCATCAAAAACAATACACAATCCATTGCTATTAAATATGTAATTGGTCAACAGCAATGGATTAAATAATCAAAATAAAGAAACAACAAATACGGTTGAGCGCTAGATTGACTACCTAGTAAATAATCGTAATAAATCACAAAAACTTCCATATGGAAGCACCTATGCTCCCTCGAGGAGTAAAAGGTATAGATGATAATGAAACTCAGATCACTAGATGAAATTAACCCTTTTCAGTGGTCCAAATCGTAGGTTCTTCTTTAAACTTTTTTACCCAAAAACACCAGGTGATTTTACATCTTTTCTATAATACTATTTCCTTAATTCATCCTTTAACTTCCTGATATAAATTCATTGAATAATATTCGTAATATCCGAAGCAAATTGCATTAATGACCTTCAATATTTTATGCATTTTGCGTTGCTGTCCTTTTAAATAATAGATAAAACCAAACAAGGAAGGGTAAGATATGAAAAAAAAAATAAGATAAATTAACTCAATAAAATCATTTTTCTATTTAAATTTAAAGGTATAAAATTAAAAATATCCTTTTAGGCTGGAAATATATTATGTAAATTTAAAGGGTCACTGGTGGAATGGATCCAAAAATATTCACACCTCATACCCGATCATTAAACTTGATAATATGGACTAGGGATCCGAATTGAATTAATTTATTTGTATTTTGAAAGGACCGAAGGACACTCAATATAAAAGGGGAAAAATGTCCGTGATGACGGGACAATTTGTATAATTTATATTTAAGAAAATGTCCGTTAAAAACGGTTTGAAAAGATCGGTCCAATTAAGTGGAAATGACACATTTTTTTTAACTAAATCTCCAACCGAATTAAAATTATTAATCGTTAATGAAATGACCAATCAGAAGTAATTTGTTGATGAATGGGCAATTCTTGTGATTAGAATTACCGGAAAATTAGTATCGCCTCTATCAACCCCAGATATTTGGACAATAGAAAGAAAGTCAATTGCCAAATTAACTTCAGGATACTACAAAATATTGACTATTAATCCTATTAATTAACCCACCCCCGTTAAATTTTGATGTTGCAATTGTTATAAGAGTGTAACAAATCTTTCTATTGTGTTCCGTTAAAAACTCATCATCATCAAATAGGTTTATCACCCATAAGGGATTCCGTTTTAGATGAAATATTTAAGGGATAGTCACCGTTTCCCTATATATACACCGGCAAAATATTATTATTATTATCATTATCTTTAATAGATTTGAGGATGTTTTTTCGAGCTGGTAAACCAATATGTTAGTTTGGGACTATTTTGCTCTTAATTTATCAACATCCCCTGTTTTTGTTGATTTCTGGCCCACCCTTCATTTCAAATATCAAATTGCCAATCCATGAAAAATCTGTCTGTTCGACTTTGAATTATTTTAAGGATTGGCATTTGATTGTTTTGTTTGGCATTATTGGTTGGTGGTGGGTATTGTTAATACCAGCACGCAAAGTTCAGTTTTTTAAACCCTCTCAATTACCACCCTTGTCGGATGATAACCAAAATTTTTTTTTGTTTGTTAAATATCCGTGACCTTCTTTATTAACTGAATTGAAAGTTTCTCTTTTTCCAATTAAGAGAAATATTGATGAGGCTGAAGGGGTGAATGTGATTCGGAAGATGGGATGAAATATATCAACATTTTAAAAATTGTTATTTTGAATACAAGTCCCTTTTACCGTGAAGACATGGTTATCTATACAAATGGTATATTATCTGTAATTAATTGAATTAAATGGACGAATTCTCTGAACATAAAGATAAACGGCACTCTAAATCTCCCATGATCCTAAAGGTTAAACTATATGTGTCCAGTTTAAAATGAAGATTTAATTTCTTGCTTTCAAGAAATGGAGATATTAATGAAGGAAAAAAAATGAAAAGAAATTATTAATATGTAAATTATATGCGTGTGGACATTGTACGAAAATGTAACAACACCGTTTTAAATTAAGATATTTATTTGGTTCATTTGCAAAATATAATTACCGAAATTCCCAGCTTAAATTATCCATCACCCAGCATTTTAATATTTTAATTACATTTCTTTTAATTTTTACTTAATATTATTTCAAGACCGTCTTGACTACCGGTATACTTGTTTTTTTTTATAAATTAACTTTACCATCAAATTGTCGTAATAAATGAAAACCTATGTCTTTCTCGGTGTTAAGTTGACCTGGAACATGGTTTGATCATTTAACATCATTTTTCGAGTGATCATTTTTAAACGCATTTGTGATAACGAGTTTCATTTTGCGATGCGATGGGTCTCGTTAAAATAATTAAAATATTGTAGATAGGGTTCAGCAAAAATTATACTTTATCTATGGCTGTTGGGTAATTCAATTGGGTAATTGGAATCCGGAGCACCCTTTATACAACTCATCTATATAGGTGCTGTTAATTTTTATGCGAGTAATGCAAGAGATTAGTATTATACTACTCGACAGACATACAGTTTTCTTTTTTTGGGTTGTAAATTATTTGCAATATTTTATGCAAAACTAGAAATGTTCATTTCTCTTGAATAGTTGATCCCGTATTACGGTTTTGCAAGAAATTTTATAATATAACGAGAACGAATGTCAATGAATTTCATTCAGTCACGAGAATACGCGTGTAGCACCTGTAAATTCTAATTTAGATTCGTATGCATAATTTATTAAAGATTATCAGCCCTGGGTAAATATAAAATCGCCGTATAACGCAGTGGCGTGCGGTCTATATCTTCATGCAGAATTTTATTTATACAAATATTCGAATAATTCAAGTTTCGTATATGAAATTATAAATATATCAATCAGGACCAGGCATAAATTTCAGATATTCCATGCGAGAGAATCAAAAATGTTAATATAAAATTTAGCATCTACAGCCAGAAAAGTCTGCTCCAATGTTATTCAGAATTACAGAATAAAAATCACAAACAATTCCAGAAGCTGTAAATTTACTTACTAACTTAAATGTATCTGAACGAAATTAAGAGCTTTTAATAATTTGAAATTATCAAAACCTCTCCCAAAACTGTTACCAATATAACTAACAAATCATTATGCAAATTTATGTATGACTTCAAAAACTCAAGAATACTTAGTAGTTTAGTTTAAAGCTCATAGAATTTTCAATGGATTTTCAAAACTTCCTTAAACTAAATACAATTTGAAAGCGAAAAGTTAGTTCAGCGCTCTCCACAAATAAAACTCTGGATGCTATCTAGCACCTAATTTAATTTATCCAATATGGAATTATGGAAATATGGAATTCACGCAGAAAGCTTATCCAAACTATTAAAAGCGCAATGAAAGCTCTGGGTTTTTAACTTGATTTTTACCTATTTTCTGTCTAGATAACGCCCTTTTTTAAAAAAGGAGTTTTTAACGAAAATTTCGAATTTCATTTAAATTTAATTATTGAGAGAAAAATTAGATTCCATACAGACCAAAATAATATTTTTATTTAAAGCTTTCGATGAGCTTTTGGAACTTTCTTAGAGCTTTTTCAGACAATTTTCAATTTCACTGATTTGTAAAATGATTCAAACTTATTAATTAAAACAATTTGAGTTAGCAATTTGCAGCAATAAAAATCGGTTACGATTTTCTTGATATATCAGGTGCGCTCTGCACCGTCTGCGCATTCGACTGCAACTCACTGCCACAGATGGAAACATCTGAAAGCTCTGTAAGTCTACCTAAAAGATTTTAACTTATTTGAATGGTTAAAATTGGAATACTCAATTATGGAGTGCTCCACCCCGTGTGCCAGCGTAAGTTTTTGATATAATATGTATTAATATTAGAGGTTTGAAAAAAAAAATATTTTTTGGGAGGCTATCTCACCATCGGAGGGGGTGAAAAGTTGAAAAACTGAAGAACCTTTTAAATAACATATTTCTTTTAATAAATTTTTTTAATAATACTTCCAAAAGTCTCCGTTCAATTCCGTTAATTTGGTATATCACATAAGAAAATTGAATAAGCAGTTTAGGAGTTATTAGCTTTGGCACAGGACGCAAATTCTGATATTGTATCAAAAATACGACATTTTTGAGGTACCCTGTATTCGTAACTGTAAGTCGGATGGCGAAACTAACAAATATGTATCGAATATTTCTTCAACCTCAATAAATTCTGAGAATTTTATCAAAATTGCGTAACTCAAGTACCGCGTATCTCAAGGGATGCCTATATTACTGCTAATAATCAGTACAGTTTTTCGCCATTTTATTGAACATTTTTAAACAATATTTTTCCTACTTTTTCTTCAAATATTCTTTTTTTCTTAATTTTTTTTCTTTATAAATAAAAAATGATTAGAAAGTTTTTCCCGAATCCAATTTGAGGTAAACTAAAGGTAATTTCAGAATTTTGAAAAAAAAAATTCTGAGCGTGGTATGACTTTTATAAAAATTTTTGATGTAGATTTAAATTTTTTAGTAAACTTGTTCTTTTTTGGTCAAAATTTTGAAATACCAATTTTTCTAAACCAAAATTCGGCCGAATTGGCAAGGAAAAAAAAATTCTAAGCGAGTTATAAGCTTTTAAAAATCCCATGACTGTGTCTAACAATTTTCGGACAATTTGCTTCCTCTTTTTTTCTTTTTTTGATCAAAATTTTCGGGTCTGAAGGAAATTGGCTCGATTGGGTTGAAAGCTCATATCAAGATTTTACAAAACAAAATTGTCTGAACAAGTCGAGCTATCAAGAAATTCATCTTTTTCCTTCACTTAATTTTTGCTGTTTTTCAGCCAAAATTTTAAAATTTTTTTCAATTAATATTTATGGGGTTGAAACGGTGGGAATTTATTTGATATTTTTCCAACCCGTTTATTTCGCGACCATGTCTA
>JANTOP010007006.1:0-33305 GCA_027564815.1 Symmerus nobilis
TTTTGCTTCTTATCGCTATGATGACGCTATTTGAACGTAAGCCGCCCTAGGCCGAGGAACTATGGGGTTTTATGGCCTAGCACGACACCGATATGGAATATCGCTTTCCTTTTTTTTTTTTTTGTTTTATATTTAAATTTAATAGTATTTTCTTATTTTTGCGGAATTTCTTATGATTCCAAAACTTTCTGTTTCACTGATATATATATATATCTATATATATATATATATATTTTATAATATGTCGATGGGTTGCAACCCGCTTTCTCAATTTTTTCCAACTTATCGTCAATTTAAATATATAGCTAAATTTTAATTTTAAAAGTTAATTTCGGATCAAACAACTTTTTTTTATAAACCACGTTTTTATATCACATTTTCACTTCCCCGTTTCACTCTGTATTCACTCTTATTACACTCTATATTGTCATTCGCATTCGAATCTCGACAATAATCGACTTCTCGTTGCTACGTCCAAACCAAACCTGACCTACCTCTCCAATTTTTCCATTGTCCAGCTTCCCAAACGTATTGTACAATCAAAACTTGTCCCGTTTTTTTTTCAATCTCTCATATATACTTTTTTTTTTTTTTTTAAACTATGATTGTGTTCGTGCCTGATTTCCGGCGACCCCGGCCAGCACACCTTACGAACTCATGGATCGTACCATCAAATATCGATGGTTTATTTTTTTTTTTTCAAATCGAAAGTTCAACTCATAACAAACATTGATTTGGTTGCAGAAATTCTTAAAATTTCTTCTAGCGCTTTATCGTACATGCAATTTCTATATTTGGATCTAATATATTTCATATCTGTAGAGCTCTCAAATATATTGTAGGTACTCCTAAACAACGATAAAAATTTTGAACCTATTAATCCCGCACATTAGGGTATTTCTACTTTGGAAACATTTGAATTAAATTTCCACCAGTGTTTTCCTTAACTTATACAATTTAGTGGACGTCAATGGACGTCGGATATTTAAATATTTTAAGTTTCGATTTAAGTCTGACAAAGTCCGCAAATTTCGCTACAAAATGTTCAGAGAGAAAAAGAAGTTATGAAACCCGCCAATTGGACAGCGCGCTGTAGACCTTTTCCCACTTTTTCAACTTTTCCCAACATTCAGACTGTTTCGTTATTTTTTGACTTCTCCCTGGAATTTCTCTCGCTTTTCCTTATTTTTGTTAGCAATAACCTAATTTATCCTCAATTTTCTTTCTTGTTTTTCTTGATTTCTTACCAACTTTTCTTAGAAATTTTATTCGATTTTGTCTGATTTTCGGTTTTTTATTTACATTTTTTTTTCAAATATTTTTAGGATTTCTTGGCTTTTTCCAATTTATTCAAAAATTATCGGGAGTTTCTAAAGGGAATTTATATCGGTAAGGAATTTATAACTTTTTCCAGACATTTTCTCGACTTTTCGAAATATTTTGAAAATATTACCATTTTTCGAATTTTAACCATCATTTTCCAAGGCTTTTCAACGCTAAGGGGCGTTCTTCGAGTTTTGCTGACGGATTCTTTCATGATTTTTCAGACCTATATTCTTCCTCTGTCCAGTCTATTGATATTATTAATTACATCATGATATCATGTTGTACCGATCGGAACAGATGGTAATCAGATTGGGCCAGGTCTTGAGAATAATTAAAGATTTTCTGAAAAAACTTTAAGACAGTTCCGAAAGCACATCGAAAGCTTTTAATTAAATTATTATTCTAGTCAATTTGGAATCTAATTTATCTCCCAATAATTAAAAATGAAATCCGAAATTTTTGTTAAAAATTCGGCGGAAAATTAAGCGCTGGAAGAAATTTTTATCTTTCGGTTTTAAATTTATTCCCCTTAAAATCCATTTTTAACCCAATAATTTAACGTCAGTGAAATTTTAAATTATCCGAAGAGAGCTTTAGGAAACTTCCAAAAGCTTATCAAGAGCTTTTAATCAAAGTATTATTTTATTCATTATCAAACCTATTTTATATCTCCCGATAAATAAATTAAAATGATATCGAAAACTTTCGTGAAATAGCTCTGTGGAAAATTAAAACCTCTATGAAAGCTTTAATAAATTGAATTAAAGACAAATTATCATGAAGGCAGTTATTTGTCCTTATTTGTCGTTTCTTGGAAAATTCATCCATTAGCCAGACATTTTATAAATATAAATGTATCCTTTCAATGAGCTTTCGAGATTTTTGAAGCATTTCTTTTTGGGCAAATTTGAAATATCGTGAAACGACCGATATCTGGATGGAAAATAAAATTGAAACCATAAAAATTAAGTTCGAAACTTAAAGCTTTCTTTGAGCTTACAATGAGCTGAGAAAGCTTTTAGTGAAAATTTCATATTTTTTAAAAATTTTATGAATGGATAAAAGTTTGATTCCAAATTATGTAAAATGGCATTTTAATTTTAAGCTTTCAATGAGCAGTCAAAAATTTTTATAGCTTTATTTTGGAAAATGTTGATATTTCCTTAAAAGACCGCTATATGGATAGAAAATAGATTTTTAAACGTAAAAAATTCAGTTGGAAACTGAGAGCTTTCGTTGTGCTTTTAATAGTTTCGATAAGCTTTCTGCGAAAAGTCCATATTTCATTTAAATTTAATAAATGGGATAAAAATTTGATTCCAAATTATATAAAATGACATTTTAATTTTGAACTTACGATGAGCTTTCGAGATTTTTGTAGCCTTTTTTTGGGAAAATTTTAGATTTCGTTAAAGGATCGTTATCTGGTTAGAAAATCGGGGTTTAACGTAAAAACAATGTCCGGAAAATAAAGCTTTCTCGGAGCTTTTAAGTTTTTGCAGAGCTTTTGTACGATATGTTTAATTTTCATATTTTTCTATTTTTCCTCAACTAATTTATAAACTTATTTCATAATTACATTTTTTTTGATCCGAAGAAAATTATCAGGAAATCCAGATCAAATGTCGTGTCCGACATTAAATTCTGCAATTCTGGTCATTAAATTATTTCTGAATATTGTACATAATTTAAACAGAAATTATCTCCTAGAAGAAAGTAATTTGACCCAAATTCGAAGAATCGGGTAATTTAACTTCAATATTTCTCTCGGTGTTTTTATCAGAATAAACTCTTTAGTAACTGATTGTAATTATTATATAATATTAATTTAAGTGCAAATTATGTAAATTAATGGCAATATCTCCTGGACTTTAATTCAATTAATTATTTATTTAACTTAAATGAAAATTGTATTGGATAATTTCCTTGTAACATTTTCTAACTATCTATCTACAAAGAAATCATAAAAGCTATCTCAGAAAACGATATAAATGATTAAAAATTAATTACGAAACAATTTCTTAATGGAGCAATGAACCGATATATTTTCATTGTAATAGTTGGATAGGAAATCAAGTTAAAATGAAAGTTAAATTAAATTATATCTAGTTTTCTTTAAACTTCGACCTTATTAACAAACGTCTTTTATATTTCCTTAACTTCCTTTAGACAATATCATTTTAGAACAACGAACCGACTCCCTATTTATTTTGTTCTTATCAAAACAAGTAAAAGTAATAACGTAAGTGGGTTAGTTATTTTAAGAGATAAAACTTTTCTAGCTGGAAGGGATAGGTCTCGAGATATCTATTTATATGTTCTATCCAGCTATAGGTATGAAAGATATTTTGAAAATTAAGAAAAACTTTGTAGAGTTATATGAAAATTCTTCATTAAATTTCAATCATGGTTTTTTTTTAAATAATTCACTTTGATTGAACAATTACTTAAGATCAATGATGTTTCTGAAGAGTTGAAAGAAACATGGAAAATTTGATAAAAACAGACGTCAGGAGACAGGACAGGATATCTCACGAGATACACACGTATTCCTTCCGATTAAAGAAGTATAAAGGATAAAGTCTTCTGGTAGAAAGAAAGTTAGTTCGAAATTTCCTTATTTTATTGTCTTTTTTCGTTTCGAGGATATAATAAATTTCAAATTGAGAGAAAATAGAATCCATAAAATTTCCCGTTGAAAATAAAAAGCTTTGTTTTTTTCTTGGTTGAATTGTATAAAATATGTAACATTTTCATATTTATACATACCGTACATCCTCCCGTATAACCAGTAAAACCACAAGGTTTTATTTATAAATTTATTTTACATGTTTCACGATTGTATGCATTTATCTGAACATAAATTTAGATGTTCGGAATGGAGAAAAAAAATCCCCATCAATAAAGGACTCTGTAGAAGAGAAATCTTGCATAATAAACTTTGAAATGCCTTACGTGGGGCGCCAATAAAAAGTGTAAGGAAAAGTTCAATGGGAAAAATAAAACCCGGGGAACACCCGTTTAACTTCGAAACAATCATACAATGTAACAAACCCTCCTATTTCTATTATTATCCCGCATTTTTGATTCGGATTTATCTCTTTTTTTCCCTGATTTTTTTTATTCCTTCTACTTTACACAAATCAATATAATGCGTATCAAGTGGAAATTGATTTTTATTGATATCGCTGAAGATTTTCCTATATTTTCGCCGTATGAGATAAATTCGATTTGTATATAGAGGAAAAAAAGGTGTGTGCGTATTGAAGATAAGATGAGGTCGGCGAATCAATGTTTTTGTATATCGTCCAATAAACTAGACAATTTCCTATCACAATTTGCTTTTCGAAATTGAATCAGGAATGTAATCCATTACCAAAATTCTAAAAATCATGTTCATTGGTGAGATTATGTAACTTTGATACGCACAATATAAAGAAATAATCAATTTTCTTCATCTTATTTTTATGATAGATAAATTTTTCATTTATAAATTCAAATCTGAACCGAAACTAAAAGGAAATTCATACATTCGGTTCAACGAGATCAATCACAAATTATATAGCATATAAATTGGAAAATTATTAAATAGAAAGTCGAAAATCAATTCATCGTTCTATAATTCAATTTTTTCCGATGATCCATAGAATAACATTTATTTTTCCTAAATAGCATATTTAACTGTCTCGTGGTTTGAATCTTATATTCCGGATATAAGATCCATTTATCGAAACAGTTGGTGTCCCAAATTATCAACTACCGGGGAAAGGAAAATTTCTGGCAGGCACATGCTAAACGGTTGAAAATCATGTGATTATTATTAAGGTTTCTTAATATTCACATTTTCCATTCACTGTGAGACCTAGCAAATATTTTTATTGTTAAAGAAATATTTTAATATTCATGAAGGAATCATAATTCTGGGCACCCCCCATTATATTCAATTACATAATAATCACATTAAAATAAAATAGCTATTGGCGTATCTTTCAGAAACATCTTTTGGGATGCCCTATTCCCCAATATTATACCATCTCATGTCTGTCTAATTCATTTCATTTTGAATGAATTATACGCATTTCGTATTATGTAAGGAGAAGACTATGGGAATCAATATTAAATTGGTAGACAGAACAGAACCGAAATTACTGAAATTCGGTATAGGTTATATTTATTTGAAATAGGCAGCCGACTTTCAGAGCTGAAACACAATCAAAAATATTTTCTGCTCATGGACAGCATATCCGTTCGTAACTTTAATAGGTAGGGGAGGGACGGGTATTATTAGGAGTTTTTGGCATTTTGGCCTATAGAGCAGTGGTCAAACTAATGATTGGAGATGATAGCATGATCCTTCAGCTAACTTTTCTCTTTGGACGGTAACATGATCAGATACATACAGCCAAACTCTCAGTTTTGACTCTAAGACTCTCTAAAAACTTGCAAGTTTTTAGAATCAATTTTAAATTATTGAAAAGAAACGAATTTGAATGAATTTTTATTGGAAATTTTTGAATTTTTATTGGCAAATCGTACAAAATATAAAAAAAAATAAAAAATATATTTATTATAAAGCTGCTGGACCTTTTTTTTTGGTTTCTGTCACGTTTTTTTAGAGTTGATTGCTTTAATTTTTCAAGTCTTTTATTGTTATTTTCTCTTATTTGTTGTCTTTTTGATGGCGATGTCGAAACTTGAACGGCCTCTAGTACCTCGTTTCTTAGCAGGAATAATCGGAAATGGTCTAATTTCCTGCAAAGCCTTTGACAATTCGTCTTCTTGAAAATTTTCAGAAACCAACACAGTTTTATTATTAATTTTCACCGCCTATAATGATTATGCTACATACCGTACATTTTTTGGGTTTTTTTCCAATTTGGCATCTTTAATCTAAAAGTTACCTACAATTATCAATTTAAAATTACAATTAACAATTACAATGAAGTAAAATTATCAATAATAAATATACAAATAAAACATTAGAATAAATCGTAAAAACCATGACTTTTCAATAGAAAAAGTTTTTATTGAAAATTTCCCATAACACCCGCCCGCCTTTGATACAAATCAAAGGCAAAAAGCTATCTCAAAATCGGAAAAAATTAAATAATTCGATGATAATATTTTATAAACGTCTATTCTATATTTGAAATTGTGTGTAGAACTGTTAATTTACATTACAGATCTACCATAGAAATGGCGGCGCGTGATCATGGCTCTAACCGTGAAATATTAACGTTTCCCATAACACCCGACATCTCATAACACCCGTCCCTCCCCTAACATGCCAATCGCGGCCAAATGAAACATGGGCCAGCGGAAAATTTGGCAATCAAACTGGCTGGCTCTACTTAATATAGAATACTTCTCTGAAATACTGGTTCTATCTGTTTCTATACCTAGAAAACTGTTAGGTATGATTTTACAAAAATAATTAAGCTTTTCTTAAATGGAAACAAGTCTGAATAAGTCTGAACCATTTCTGATACATAAAACTGGGTTTCTAGTGAAGAAAACCCTTCCCTAAAATATTTTTCCAATTTTAATCTCGAAAATCCTCGAAAACGGGTAAAATTTACGAATTTGGTAAATTTCTTTCAAATTGGAAAATTCGAATATTTTTTTTAAATTTGATGATTTTAAATGCCAGGAAATTTAATGAAAAATATTTAAATATTCGAGAAGTGTCCGAATTATTTCAAAATATACCTACAAATTTCAGAAATTTTCATTATTTTGTATTTCAAAGATTTACTGATTTTCTTTATTTTCGATTGTTATAAAATTCTCCAAATTTCATGGAATTTTGGGTTAAATATTGGGTGCGCAAATTCAATTCGTGTGACGGATATTTACGTTGTCGTTTCGTAGGGAGAACCGTTCTTCAAGAAAGAGATTGGGCGGCAACCATAATTAATATTTCGGACATTAAACTATTATAAAAGGTACTGCTCAAATTTAGCTTCTTAATACTTAAAATTAGAAGAAATATATTTCTGATAATTAGAAATTTTATTTTGGTATTTCATTACTTCGATGAGGATTCTGACAACTAGAAATGATATCCTTAATTTTAGGGAACAGTAAATATATTCTTTTATTTTTACTTATTTTTCCACAGGATAGTACGTTATAGTGGAGCTCTAATATGTAACATAGATGTTGATTTAAAATTTAAAATTCTAATATTAAGTAAATAAAATCATACATATATTCTTCTTAAAGTCTAATAAATACATTAAACTATATAGTGCTAATGGGGCGCTACAAATTCGATTTATTTATATAGGTATGAAGAAGTTTTGAAAGAGATTTTATATTATTAAGTATATATTTTATATTCAATATAAAACTGAAAAATATTGCCAAAATGGTGAAACAAAATAGAGTTTTGCTACGATTTAGGTGATATTTAGTATTAAAGAATATTTGTGGGTGACTTAAAATGAAACTGGATTGGTTCATACCCACAATTCGCCATTCTTCCTTTCAATTTGTCACAAACCCTCTCAATCCCATTTCCTATTCTGTACCTAGAGGTAAATAGCTGAGTTACAATTAGCTCTAATTAACATTATTAGAAATTGTCGCAATGCAACCTATCTCCATAATTTCGCGTCGTAATCTCTACAATGAACGATATTCTCTTAAATTTTCTTTGCAAAATATTGATGAATAAGCCGTTAGCAGAAAATCTCCGCATGCGCCTCAAAAAAAAATTTATTTGCGGTGTGCGCTCTAAGTCGTCAATGGATCATCTGAGCAGGACAGGATATGGATCAAGAGTGACCGATTTGATCCATCTTTGGTATACGTGTAGGGCATAACCAAGAGTATAACAGGTGCAAGTAGCAAGACGCAATGCTCGAAATTTATAGGAATTGTTGTTTGATAAAATTGGGAATAATCTAATCAACTTATCCGACAATTTAGTTTAAAATTGTTAGCTCGCCATGCCTACCTAGTATTAAATGGTTGGCAAATTTTTATGAAAAATTAAACCTTAGAAAATACTACATTTTTCATTGAGGGTTGGAATTCAATCTCAAATATAATTCGTAGTATTCTAAAAAATTTTCGGTTAATACTTTGTCACCTAGGAATCGGTCAGTAAAGGATTCGCATACCATTGAATTCATATAATAACGTGAGAAATACTATTGCGGAATATAAAATATAAATTTTTCAGAGATATTTATATTAAAAATTAAAGTTAGTTTGCTAGAAAAATTTTTCATCCGACTTTGCACATTTCAAATTTTCCGGACAAAGAATTTTTCTTCATCTAGGAAATAAATTTTAATAAATTTCTCGGTTCTCGGTTATTTTATAAATGAAAATTGGAATTCGATCTTGATTTTTACATTTTTACGGTACGATTTTGAATGCTCAAAGGTATCAATTGATAAAAACTTTGTTGGAAATAATTTTGGCTGGTACACCCCCGGCCGAATTTTAAAACATCCTAATTCTACTCTGGATTGAAATAAGAGAAGGAAAATTGAAAAGAAATTCGGATACATCAGGTGTAATATAATGTAGATTTAATATGAAACCATTATCGAAAATATAGAATGGAAAACGAAACGATATTATAAAGGAAAAGGAGGAAAAATTATTATATATGGATATTGTAGGATTTCCATAATAAGCTGAATTTTGAAGTTGTTCAATATCATCGATGATTAAATATATATTCTGTATTTAGTATATAAATAAAATATATTATTTTCCTAGACAATTTTCCATCATGAATCGATTGTTTTAAACATCAACTCCTACTGGATTTCCTATACCGGAAAAACGGAAAAATGTTTCATCTTTTTTCTTCTAAATAGAAAATACACCACCTCTTCATTAATGAATTATTTATTTGCACAATTCATATTTTATTTGAAAAATGTGTATTCATTCTCATCAAATATCTCTTGACATTTCATTTGGAACTTTTAGATGAAAATAATAAGACAGCGAATTTCATCTTCATTTCATAATTTTCCTTCGGTGTCATCTCTGGAAACATTCAATAACAATTTTTTTTCCTTACTTCACTAAAAAGGAAAATATTTGTTAAGAACTTTTCTCCAATGAGCTCGATATTTAAAAGGAAATCCTTTATGTATTTATGTTTTATGTAGTATTATGTATCACATAAATGATAAATAAAGTAAAAGATTATATTTTTTGTCATATTTTCATCTAACTGATAATACTGATGAACATGTTCTAATAATTGTTTGTGTAATGAAGCGTATTCGCATTTCAGACTTCCAGTACATGTGTATTTCTTGATATGGTTGCCTTTTATTCAATAAGGATAATAATATAAGAAATAATATGGGCTGGCGGGGATGGATAAAATTTCCTTTGAATTCTTATAGGGATGAGAACCGCCTTTTATATTACTTCTACTTTTGCCCATTCACTAAAGTGTTATTGCTCCCATACATGTGTGAACTGATAAATGAGACAATTATGGGCTTATACCATATATAGATATTTTCTGAAGAAAAATATTTTTATACAAGAGAAAAATGAAATATATATTCCAATTAAATTGTTTATTCAATGTTTTCCACAGAAAAATGATTAGTAATGGGAAAAATATGATCGTTTCTTCGGAAAATAGTAATCCTTCGAAAAGACTTACGGGATACCCTAATTTAAAATATAATTCAGTTAAAGTATTATCTTTATGAATGAATAGGGAGTAAAATGTAGTCAATTCAAAGTTTCCTTTAACGAACAAATTCAATCGATCAGTAAATTCCAGGAAATGTTGTCTATACCATGGACTTATAAATATCTTAGGAATTTTCTAATTTTTTATTTGGAAAATTGTTATTTTTTCCGTATAAATTGTTATGGCAAGATGTTTGTTGGTATTCTAGAATGAAAAAAAAAATTAATTTTCTGTCCAGAAAATAAGGAACAAAATATTACTCCAGGCTAATAAAATATAAATAATTTTAATGAGGAATTTAATTGAAAATAAAATTGTATAGTAACAAAACATCACCAAATTATGATAATTATCCATTTAATTCAAATATAACCCATACCCCCATCGTCCTGCATTATATTTTTATCATCCTAGATTCCTATTTTAAATTAAACTCGTATTTCAATCCATTATCTATTAATTTAATCATTTATGTTTCAATGACAAAACATTGAATATCCGGTCTCTGTATTTAGTTGTTCCTTCCGGCAGCGAAATTTATTTAAATATTTTATATCTTCGAATACGAAATTAATATATTCACAAATTAATTTATTCGGATTGTGATTTTTAGAATGATGAATTACCGATTTTATTTGAATGGGTTTTAGCTAATAAATTAAAGTGTTAATGGGTTAGCTTTATATCCTTTTATTACTCGTCTGTCCTTAATGAGTTTCGTTAACTATCAAATATGGGTGGATGGACTACAAATTGACATGGTTTTCTGGTTAATAAAAACGTTTATTTTTAATTGAATAATTTTGTTGGGAAATTAGGGAAATTAATTGGCAGATGATGTAACGGGAAATTAACAGGATAATTATTTTTTAACTGGAAATTTTCACTTGAAGATAATTACAAAATAACTTAAAAATAAAATTAGAAACTCGACAGGATTTCAGAGAATTTAGATTATAATCGTTTTAATCAAATTCTGGAAATCGTTTCCAACTTCAATTTAATTCCACGTAACGTATTATATTATATAAGTTAACTTACTAGGATCAGCAAGCTCAATTACTTTCGCATTAACTCCAATTAAATTTAAACCATTTTCGATAATCCAAGGTTTGCTTTCTGACGGCTACTTTTACAGTCACCATTCCGATGATTCTTCCGACACCCAACTTCCTCGGATTATCGGGTATCCAAGGATAATGTTATCCTTTAGAACCTAACCTACACTAACTACGATTAAGAATTCCAATTATAGAATTTGAACATGGACTTATAAAATTTTCGGATATTCATGGGATAATTTTTTTCGATTTCTATGAAATTTCTTGATTTTGATATATTTTTAGTATTTGGAATACTAGTATATAAATTATTTAATGATGCATTAATATGGTTCAGAATATTCTAGGTAAATACTCGAGTATTACCTGCTCTTATTCGAATGTTTCTGAATAATTTAAGTTCGCTAATATTTGCAATAATTCCTAATTACAATTTTCTAGAATAATTCATAAGGACGTCTAAATATTCTTTACTATTAAAATCCATTATGAATCCATTTCTTACAATATTCCCAAATTATCAGTTTTTTTTTCCTATATTTCCTATCATACCACATGGAGTTAAAGTCTGTATTCATTTCAAGAAAATATTGATCCAGTTTTCTATTAAAATATACTGACTGACTTTAGCCCTTATTAAGGGCTAGGCTTGTAAAAGGCTGATCTGAAATCTTTATTGTATCTTCTTCCATTCCATTGCAACCAACTTGACTTTCGCCATATTTCGCCTTTCAACCGTTAAACAGTTTGATTACAAACCATAAAAATCAAATTGTTGATTCTATTTCAAATTATCGATTTTATTAGATTTATTTTCTTAAGTTAAGCTTTATGTCATAATATCGAGCAGATAAATTTCTAACATAAATCCAACTTTACTTGGTTTTAGTAAATTATTTTCTTAATTAGGACTTTTGTAAGAAACTTGAAATTACTACCAACTCCTATTCCACTCTAATGAATTTCATAATAATGCGCAATCGGTAAACAATAGAAAAGCTTACTGAAAGCTTTTAATTAAAATTTAAGTTAATATTTTGGAAGTCTATTTTCTATCTGATAAATTTAATTTGAATCAAATTTGATATTTCGCTAAAAAGCTCGGCGAAATTTTAAAAGCTCAAAGAAAGCTGAAAGTTTTACATTCAAATCTATTTTTCATTCATTTTATACATTTTGAAATCTATTTTTCATCCAAACAATTTTCTGTTAACGACATGTAGAATTTTCTCTGACAAAAGCTTCCTTTTTGAATTCTATTTTCTATTCGATTAATTTGACTTGAATCAAATTTGACATTTTCCCTGAAAAGCTCGCCAAAAACTTAAAAGCTTAAAGAGGGCTTCAAGTTTTAGATACAATTTTATTGTTAAAAAATCTTTGTACTCTGTCGTCTCCTTCAAACTTCCTTCAACACATCGCTTGAGATGCGCAACATGTTATAGATCGCATAGCCAAATGATATACGCTGAGCTTAACTGATAAAGGAAACGTTCCATTGGATATAGTTATACCTGACAACGTTACAAGCTATAACAGCGTTATTGTTATTCCTAGAGATTTTTAGACTTGAAATATTTCAATTTCGCAGCCCTGATACGTCGAATTTTCATTTACTTGGCGGCAACCTTCTTTAGCAGCTATAATTATTTTGAACTTGGACATGTTAAGCTCTAATTGGTCCAAGGTGGGCGGAAGCCAATTATTACAAGATTACTACTAAAGGGGTTTGAGAGGGTAACGCATCGGGGGAATAACTAGTTTTATAGAAATTTATGCTTAATTTAAAGAATTTTGATGAATTTATGAAATTTTAACGGATTTTCATGTAATTTTTGAATTTTCAACAAATATACTAGTTACTTCTGAGACTTTCTAATGAAAATTTTATTGAATTGGAATATTTTTACGAAATTCGATGGTTATTGTCGGATATTCCCTTGTACTTGAATGAGTGATCTCCCACACTAATTTCACGGTATCTAGATCCATTTTTTCGCTTTTGAAAAAATAGCTATAGGTATTCGGCAAATATTAATTATAGGCTAAGTGTTATAGAATTCGAAGAATTCAACTTTGGAAGAGCCTAGAGAGGGTCGAGAAAATTCAGATAAGTAAGATGGGTACAAATCGGACCCATTGAGAAAAGTTAGAATATTCAGAGGAAGAAATTAGAAGCCAGGAAATTAGGAAAAATTACAAATTTTTGTTATCCAATTCCAAAGTATATAACAATCCGGGTAGGATATTTAAAATATTTTTTTTTTTTAATTTTTTATACATTCAATTTTTAATTATATTTAAATTCTGAAAAAAAAACTTAATTAATTAATTGTAAAAAAAATTGTATTATTTTTAGGAAGTAGGTAATTCTTAGAATTGGAAAATACTAATTCTATGTAAATTGTAATTATGCTTTTCTCTAAAATTAAGAGTAATTTGCTTTAAATTATATAAAATAGACATTTTTTTTAATAATTTCTAGAAATGTTGGAATATTTTTATTAAATTTTTCGATTTCCATGAAATTTTTTAATTTATTTCAAATTATTTATTTTTCAAAAAAAAAAAAAAATCGAATTCTGATGTCATAAAATAATCCAAGATATTTGATTTTCATTCCGTTTTCGAATTTCATGGAATTTTGAAATTATTCTGTTCAATGTGTTAAATTTTTTGCTTTCAGAATGGCATTTATCGGCTGTTTAAATGATTCAGTGCGTCAGTAAATATAAATCGAAAATAAACTGCTAAATTTAGGTTGAAGGATGGAGAATCGGGATATCAATATTGTGGACTTTAATTAAAATTAATATAAATAAAATATAATCTCTGCCTTGTAAGTCTGAAAGTCTCTAGATATGCAGCCTGGTATTTTTTAGAATATCAAATTTTAATATTAATCAACGGCCTGTCATTTAGTATGTATATGCTAGTCATAAAGATGTTATTTACTGTCAATCAAATTTTAAGACCCAAAGAAATAAGTTACTTTACCAAACCTAATTAATTCTTTATTTAAATAACTGTGGATTTAAGTCTTAAATAAATATTTGTTTTGTACACAATTTAATCTTAAACCAGAAAGTGAAAGCTTAAACTTTCTTAAATCAAATTGAAGGAGTATATTCAATATTAAATCCTTTATAACCGAGAAAGTAAAGTCTTGTATAGAGAATTTGATCAAAATTATCTTAAATTTTGAGATTTTTACGTTTTGTTCATGGTAAAATTTATAAACTTTTGTTGGTTTTAATAATTTTCAATACGATTTTTTTAATCTTATCATTGAAATTATTTACTTGTGAATGAAGGTATATTTCCTTTCAGAATATATAATTAATGGGAAGCTCTTAAGGACGTTCGAGTTTAATGCACTGTGCCACAAAATTTTCTTCTCACATTTTTTTCTTACATCTAATTTTAGATCTAATATGATAAATTTTCGACACACTTAAGAGTGTTTTAGGTATGATAATGTTTATGTGTATATTTGACATAATGATGATGTCAAAAAAAAGAATATGATGTAGGTCATATATTAGATCATGCTGGGTTTCCGAATTATTAAATAAATGGAATGAAAATAGAAACATTAGGGAATGTAGGGCTAGTGGTTTGATTTATCTGACCATTTTATTAATGGAACAACAAATGATAGATGTATAGTAGGACCGTAGGTTTTTAAAAGAAAATGATAACAATATAATATAAGTATGTCTAATCTGTTTCATATTTTATATGCAAAGTGTATCATAAACGTTTGAACATTTACGACGGAATATTAAGTTTGTCAAACACTTTTTATATCTTTTTTATATATGTTCTTAAAAATCGGGTCGCGCCAGGACTCTTTCTATAATTACCTTCATCGTATTATTTATTTAAAAATTTTGTAACAACTTTGGAAACCCGTTGTTCCATAACGAATTATACATCTTAAAGCTCGAATCGTTGTTCAAAATATTTCTATATATTTGACTGTGTCAGAAGATATATACATATATGGGCTGATTATCGAAGAATTCAGCCTGTAGTTTTCATAAATATATGAGCTTATGGGATTTTTTTTTTGGGTAAATCTGAAATTTGGTGAAAGGCCATCTATTTGGTTAGAAAATAGATATTAACACGTAAAAATTTAAGTTCGAAGCTTTAAGTTTTCTGAGAGCTTTCAGTAGATTGAGGAAGGTTGTAGCCAAAATTTCATATTTTATCTAAATTTGATGAATCGAACAAAAATTGGATTAAAATTGATATAAAATGACATTTTAATCTTAAGCTTTCAATGAGCTTCCGAGATTTTTAAAGCTTTATTTTGGAAAAAGTTGAAATTACGTTATTGGGCCGTTATCTGGATAGAAAATTGATTTCTAAACGTAAAAAATTAACGTCGTATACTTAGAGCTTTTGTTGAGCTTTTAAAAGTTTGGACAAGCTTTCTGCGAAAATTCTATATTTCATTGAATTTTGATAAATCGGATAAAAATTCAATTCCAAATTATATAAAATTACATTTTAATTTTAACCTTTCAATGAGCTTTCGAGATTTTTAAAGCTTTATTTTGGAAAAAGTTGAAATTACGTTATTGGATTGTTATCTGGATAGAAAATAGATTTCTAAACGTTTAAAAATTAACTTGGAAGTTAAGAGCTTTCGTCGAGATTTTATTACATATTTTGGACCAGCTTTCTGCGAAAATTCCACATTTCATTTAAATTTAATGAATCGGATAAAAATTTCATTCCAAATTATATAAAGTTAGTTTTAAGCTTTCCCTGAGCTTTCGAGATTTTTGAAGTCTTTTTTTCCAAAATTTACAATTTTTTTAAAGATTCGTTATCTGGATGGAAAATAGATTTCAAAACGTTTTGGAAAATAAAGCTTTCTTGGAGCTTTAATGTTTTTGCAGAGCTTTTGTACAAAAAGTTTAGTTTTGATATTTTTGTATTTTTCCCTATTTAATTTATAAATTTCCTGCATTATTACATTTTTTTGGAACTGAAGAAAATAATTGGGAAATCCGGATCTAATGCCGCAATGTCCGATATCTAAATTTCTCCGTGCGAGCCTTTACGAATTTTTGATATTTCTTTGGTTACCTCGAAGAAGTTGATTTTTCCGAAAAATTTATTTTACATAATTTGTCCTTGGTTTTTAAACAACAAATTTGCAGATTTGGATTTTCCGATTTTCGAACAAAAATTTCCGGAAAATCAGATTTTCTTTGGGACGGTCGGAAATTTTTTTTGGTCTTGAAAAGTACTTCAACGTATCGTGGGGGGCTCTAGGCCCATATTTCTAACAGGTAGACCTAGTAAATCCTGTATTCATCGATTTGATTTATTTAAATATTTAATAATAGGCAGGGGGTCTGTTAATTATGCTGAAAATTTGTGTGGGAATATGTGAATCCCCCGGAATATTCCAACCCAGAAATTTTTTTTATTTCTAATTTTAATTACAATTTTTGATTTCGTTTGATGCGAAACGGTTATTATTATTAAAAATTTTCTGAAAATTAAATATTTAATTAGTCATGTTATTTCCGGGTTAAGATAACAGCAGTCAAATCGTAAACCTTTCCTCTGCGGCTAAATAGTGGCTGTTAACAATGGTCCCCATTTTTATCAATCGATGTAGAGCCTTAGTGTGATAAGATTTTATTACGAAATAGCGTCTCATCTCCTATCCAAAAAAAATTTAGTCGGCCAAATTAGACCAACTTTTTTTAACGAAATTTTCATTTAAATAATTTCGCGATTTACATAGAGATGTTACTGGGAAATAATCAATGTTCCAAGGGAGGCCTCATATTTCGCCTTATTAATTTTTTATCGGAAATCCCTGAAATTCCCTTTAGCTTAGCTCATCTTCTATATAAAAAAATTTGGTTCGGTCAAATAAGACCAACTTTTCTTAACAAAATTTTCAATTAAGTGTCGCGATTTACGTAGAGATGTTACCGGGAAATAATCAATGTTCGGTGAGAAAAGCCTTCAACTTCGGCTAATTAAATTTTTATCTCAAATCCTTGAAATTCCCTTTAGCTTAGCTCATCTTCTATATAAAAAAATTTGGTTTTGCCGAATTAGGCCAACTTTTCTTAACAAAATTATCAATTAAAGAATTGATGTAGCGATTACAAATAGATGTTACCGGGAAATAATCAATCTTCCAAGAGAAGCCTCCTACTTCGGCTAATTAATTTTTTATCTTAAATCCCTGAAATTACTTTTTAGTTTACCTCATCTCCTATCTAAAGAATTTTGGTTGGGTCAAATGAGACCAACTTTTCTTAACACAATTTTCAATTAAATGTAGCGATTTACGTAGAGATGTTACCGGGAAATAATCAATGTTCGGTGAGAAAATCCTTTTACTTCGGCTAATTCAATTTTTATCTCAAATCCTTGAAATTACCTTTAGCTTAGCTCATCTTCTATATAAAAAAATTTAGATCGGCCGAATTAAGCCAATTTTACTTTTAATTAACAAAATTTTCAATTAAATAAATGATGTCGTAATTTAACATAGAGATGTTACCTCAAATCCCTGATGTTTTTATCTCAAATCCCTGAAACTACTTTTTAGTTTAGCTCATCTTCTATGTCTGACTTCTATATTTCATATTGACTGTGTCAGACAGTGGTATCTAATCTAATTTTTGGCATTAAATCCCATAGCTAGGGTTCTGGTCTGGAAACCCATTAATATTTTAATCTCATTAAACATAATGGCTTATGTTCATCGTTTCGTCTGTATATTTAAGGATTCGTATTTGGTCATGCATTTTTTACTGACTGTTTACTATTTTATATTCAAATATTATGACCGGAAATACTTCTTATTTTTTTTTTGTCTTGCCATTCATATCATTCCATTTCACATCACTTTTATGATTGTTGAGCTTTTGGGCTGCTTTTCCCAAGCTAATATAATTTTGTTTATAGGTGGGAAATGTGTAAGGGACAATTTTATTTTTATGTATTCGGAAACATTACAATGTATTTTAATCACCTCATCAAAATCATTTTATTCGCCTTTTGTGTCATAATGTTTTAAGATTTCCAAAAACTTCTTTCAGTTCGACTTTTATTATTTTAGGAGGCTATTTAAGTGTTTATGAGAAAATATATAAGTAGAAACGAATAGGATATAATAGGGATGTTTAAACCATTTAAAGAGGATGGTCGTAATATTTCGAACAACCAGTAAAATATATAAGTGTTGATGAATAAATACGTTGGGGGTATTTGGAAAAGCAAATAATTATTAGTGAAAGTACATACTTTGTTACAAGATTCTTTAAGCTTTTTATTCTAATTTAAGGATTTACCCCATTCAACTGTCTAAATTAAAATAATTATTATAATGGACTACTTAGCGACTTGTTAAATATACTAAAAATCTATTGAATTCTCTTTTATTGGAAATTCAAATTTAAGTACGCATAGAATTAAACTTAGGTAGATGCTATTTTTAATTAGAATTTTCTTCTCTTTATTCGAAAGTAGGATATTCTCATGCTTCATTTTTCTTGAATAAAACCATCAGTGGTCTTATATACCCTTTAAAACCCATGTCGTTTAATCGTTAAAATGGATTGTAAATAGAATATAAAAATCCATTTATATTGAATGAAGGAAAGTTATATTCATCCTTTCAAAAAATAAATTAGCTCTTAAAATCCTTTATATTTAAATATATTTTTTTTCATCTTTCTTTTAATTTTGATTTCAATAATCCCATTTTAAGGCAATTTAAGAACAAGATTAATTACCGCCATTGTTGGTCACTATATTCTATTCGGATAGATATAGGAGGCTCATTAGTCTTTTGATCGAATAAATACGAAAATGATATAAAGCACGAAGATAATGACGAAAAAAAAAGAAACGGAAACGAAGAAAAATAAACAGAATTAAAATTAAGGAAAAATTGGATATAAAAAGAAAAGCCTTTCTTTTTCTTCTGTTTTCCCCATATTTTAATGTTCTATTGTGTTGTTTCGTGTTTAAAGGATAACAGCAATAACGAGAGGAAAATAGAATGTATAGACCTGATGGGGAAAATTGTTGGGGGGGTAACAAATTAACCGAATTAAAATATATTTGAATGGGGAAACCACACCACATTAAACTAATATAATAATCTTCCTTTCGTCATTATTCATTTCATGTTTTAAAGGAATGGAAATTGTCTGTAAGGATATACCTACCTACATGCTACGAATAGAGTTGTACACTTGGAACTAGAGATTTTTTCAAACTAGTCTCGGATCCGTTAAAATAATGATATTTTATAGTTATTGACCAATACTTAAATATCTGCTCCTTTTCCTGTTTAGAAAACGTACACCTCAAAGTAGATCCATAACGCTCGAAGTTCGACACAATTGCCTAACCTCGTGCAAGACGGAATGTTTTAATATTATCTAATAATAAACCCTATGCTGGTAGCGGCGTAAATGCTATTTCCATTTGCTTTGTTCCTACTTTACCCAAATTTTTCGCACTTTTCTGACCTTAACAACTATTTCTTGAATTTTTTCATGACTTTTATCGATGTTCTTGACTTATTTTTTCGGATTTTTTTAATTTTTTTTTTTTCGTGAACTTTTTAAGACTTTTTGGCTGTCGCTAATCTTAAAACGACGTTTCGAACCGTTCAAACATGCAGCCCAGATTTTCAATGGATCTTATACATTTTCAGGTATTTCTAATGACTAATCCTGTTTAATTATCCATAATTTTCCCTACTTAGGACTTCAATGGTATTATTACTGAGTTTGTACCAACTTTTTGCAACTATTCAAATTTTTCCGAATTTTTCCGACTTAATACTATTTTCCCGATCATTTACGATTTTTTCCATACTTTTCACCACTTTTCCCCTTCCGGATAAAATCCGGCCTAGTCAGAAATTGATGTTTCTGCTAGAAGTCAAGAACATCGGGAAATATAGTTCAAATTGGGGGAAATATCAGTGAGGGTGGGAATAGTCATACGAGGAAAAATAAGATAAAAAATTAATTCAAAATATGAAAAGCTTCCGAAATGTTCGTAAAATCCGGTAACAATTCAGAAAAATTCCACGAAAGTTCTAAAATTATTGAAAAAAGTCTGTAGCTCCTAAAAACTGAAATGCTGGGAAATGTCGAAATAAAATGGCAAAACTGACTAATACCAGGATTGTCTGGAAAGAGTCGTGGGAAAAGCTAGCCAAATATTAGGAAAAACTTGAAGAAAATAAGAACAAATCGGAAGATCTTCGTTCATTTTAAGATAATTCGAAGATAGTTGGAAAAAATTCGGAGAAAACCGGATAAATTTAGTAAAATAAAAACAAAGTCGGAAAAATCATGCAGTATCCGAGAAAAGTGTCAATTAATTTTTCGGATCCTTTCTTTTCTGACTTTTTCTTTACTATTTCCAATAATTCCCGACTTTTTTTATATTTCTAATTATTATACAAGAAATAATTTCAAATAACATAGTTACTTCCGTTGAAATTTCTGAAAACTCATTCAAGAGATATGTATAATCGGAGACAGGGCCGCGTTAATTTATACACGGGCCCTAGACCCGATTTGAGGCGCTGGGTCCTCAATATTCAAATTATTCACGTACAAACGCAACTTCTTTGATGTACATTACATTGAAAATATGCAAAGAAGCTTTAAGTTTCGAATCTTTTAATGCTGAAGAAAAGCTTCAACTTTGGAGAGTAATTTTATTCGTAATGACACTTAATTTCTATCCAAATAATTTAGCTGCAACAAACTTAAATTGTTATTGCAATAGCTCGGGATTAACTAAAAGCTTAGAGAAGGCTTAAAGTTTCGGTACAAATTCTGAATGTTTTAAAATCTTATTTTAGTCCCAATAATTCAATTTTAATGAAATCTGAAACGTTCCGACAAAAGCTCTACGAAAGCTTTTAATTCCCAAAGAAAGCTTCAACTTTCGTATGTAATTCTATTCGCATTGGAGCCTACTCTACATCCAAATAATTTAACTACAACGAAATTAAAAATATTGGAACAAAAGCTTAGTTTTAAGCTTAAAGCTCAGCGAAAGATTTATGTTTTGGATAAAATTTCACATGTTTTTAATTTTAATTTTTAATCGACTACTTAAGTAATAATCAAATATAAAATGTTCCTAGAAATGGTCTGCGAAAGTTTAAAAGCTCACTGAAAGCTTATGGCTTTGGACTTAATTTTATTCGTATTGACATCTATTTTCCATTCAAGTAATGTAACTGTAACGTAACTCAAAATCTTAACGCAAAAGCTTCGCAAAAACTTATTGTACAAATTAAGCGAATACCATACTTTAAGTTTTGAATACAATTTTTTATTTTTTGGGTTTGAGGCATAATTTTATTCGTGGTGATATCTATTTTCTATCCATATAAGTTAACTGCAGCGGACCTCTAGAACAAAAGCTTTAAGTTTTGAATAAAATTAGATACGCTTTTTAACCTATTTTAGACTGAAAAAATAAATTCGAATCAAGCCTGAAGTTTTCCTAAAAAAGCTCTACGAAAGATTAAAAGCTCTAAGAAAGCTTTGGGTTTGGGTATTAATTTTATTTGTATTGGCACCTATTTTCCATCTAAATAACTTAACTGCCACGGAACTCTAAAGTAGAAGCTTCATGTTTCTAATAAAATTTTACACATTTTGAATTCGAATTTTTTTTCAGACATCTCCAAGAGAAACACGACTATGTAGTAAGTGAGAATGTCATATTCTTATCATATTTTCAATATAATAGCCGGAATATGTAGTCTTCGTTTTACATATAAAACACCCCCTTACTCTCTTCTAGTTCTTAAGAGGATTTTTCTTAAATCCATAATTAAATCCAAGGTTCATTGTCAGTCCAATCAAGTTAGATGGTTTGACGGCCCAAAAAAATGCTTTGCTTTGCTCGATTCTGATGGTTAAAAATATCAAAGAAGTCGAATTTGAAATTTAGTAAATGTCCCATTAGGTTCCTTTTAGGGTATCATAGCTTTCACTGCGGGATATTCCCCATATTTCATCACGGCGAGATAATCCCCGAAAATTTTCGAACTTACAGAAAATTGGGCACCCAGATGGGCTTTTACGCTGCCTTTGGTAGACATGATATTATCAAGAAGTTGGCGCTGGCAAAAATATGCGATTTATTTTAACACCTTTCGTGAATCACCCTATTAACAAATCTTTTATCATTTAGAATAAATACTGTTAACGGAAAGTATTATTAATTTGATTTAGAAGCTATTTGTAGCCAGATTTCTTATTGCCAATTTTTTCAATGGGATTTATCTCTGAACTGTTTTCTTTAAGATGTTGCCAAGAAATCGTTTAGAGTTAGAGAGACGTACGGACGAACTTATCTAATTACTATTATACCGTCTAAATCTAAATGTCTATAACATCCCTAAACTTGAGTCCCGCCATTTAAATGATGGTACAGTGATATCGTTGTCACAGACTTATTGTGCATACGATAAATCGGATACCATTCCAACCATCACCAATCATTATCTTCCAAAATATAGAAGAATTTTTATAGACGTCATCTCGTTTGTAGATATTTTTTTTTTCTGTTAAGAATCTTAAATTGTACTTTTGTCAAGTATATGAAAGAAGTATTCTATTCCTGTGTGGGATCAGCTAGGGGGTGTACGATAGAGAGAAAAAAAATATCCAAAAAATATGTAAAAGATTCTCATCGTTACAAGACAACCCCATCATAAAACCGGAATAATGATGGTGAACCATACCCCAAATTCGTCTAAGAAAGTTTAACTATATGAAGAGATATGGAATTGTATTTAGCATTTAGTATACCAGCGATACAAATCCCCTAATCAACCAACCCATATAAATATTGTACAAAAATTCACTTTATATTTTTCTTGGTACAACTGATAACAACAGACAGCGAATAAGAAAGAAAAAAGAAAGGAATCACTTCTTCTTAAGTATTAAAGATTTCTTTTATTATTTACTGTCGCTTGCGTTTGGGAGGATGATTTGTTGTCGGTCCAAATTTAGGATTGTGTGACATTTTTATTTATACAATTATGTTTTTAGGATCGTACTGACCTGGAACAAATTTAATTTCTGTTTGAAGAAATATTTTCTAGAAGTAACCAACCCTAAGACAATTTGCTTTCGGTTATTTGCTAGAGGTCAGTGTCAAACTGATAAAACAATGTTGATAGTGGTTCATAATCAACCAGATTTTTTTCATATCAAGTCAGAAGTAACTTGGGGTTAATAGTAACTAATTTCATAGGTTGGCAGATAACGAAGCGGGCTGGCTGATTTTCTGACAAGTTATGATATGGCAGTCAATATTTAACACATCAAGTTGGCTTATCCTCTTTTCTAATACCTATTTGCACAGGTCATATTTATATTTAAGATATTTGTAAAAATTATAAATACAAATATAATGTTTATATAAATAAATAAATTATTATTTTTTATTTCGTTTATATATTTTATCAGTATAATGATTTTTGAAACGTTTGTCAGGATGGAGTCCAGCATTGAGGATTCGAGTATCCAGTTTTTTTCTCCCCCTTTACCTTACGATTGCTATCTTCGAGAATAGCCTGAATCAAATAGTTATGACTATAGACTGCCTTTTCTACCAATTATAGTCATTTCTGTACTTCTAAGTATTAGTCATCATTCCAGTGGCGTGCAGTCTAATGTTCAGATGGTGCAGAGCGCACCCAAAATTACCAACAGAATCATGAACAATTTTTATTGCTGCAAATTGCTGTTCAAATTATTTAATAATTATTTTTTTCAACTTTAGGCCGAATTATGAGAGAAATCTGGTCTATATGATCCACCGATTTGGGGACCGATTGATGGGTCTAATTACCTCCTACTCCTTACCCCTGGAGGTTTAAAATAAGTGATATTCAAGAATTCTGGATTTTGATAAAAATATTGTTTCGATCAGAATGAAATTTAATTTTTCTGCCAATAATTAAATTTAAATGAAATCTGAAATTTTTGTTTAAAAAAGTTCTGAGATGAAAACAAGCTCTAAAGGAAGCTCTACGTTTTGGTTTTAAAGGTGATATATTTTTAATCTATTTTCTATTCCAATAATTTAACGTAAAAGAATTTTCGAATTTTCGAATTTTCTGAAAAAGCTATATAGTGAACTTCCAAAAGCTTATAAAAGGTTTTAATTAAAATATTATTTTAGTCATCGTCGCATCTATTTCATCTCCCGATTAATAAATTTAAATGAAATCGGAAACTTTCGTTAAAAAGCTCTGTAGAAAATTGAAATCGCTGAGAAAGCTTTTCATTTCGGATTTAAATAAATGCGACATATTTTCGTTCTCAATAACTTGAAGTTTGTGTAATCTTAAATTAACTGATAAAAGTTCTTCAAAATTTCAATGTTTTTATCGGAAGCTTTTAATTAAAATACCATTTTATCCATTCCCGAATCAATTTTTTAATTAAATTAATTAAATTTAAATGAAATCTCAAATTTTAAAGCTCTCAAAACTCTTTTCCCGCCTATTATACACTTTTCTAGATTTTTGATCGACTTTTCGGAATTTTCGCCACTTTTAGAATTTTTGACACCCTTTTCCGACTCTTTCCCGATAAAAAAGGCCGAAAAAATCAGAAATATGTCAGAAATGTTGAAAAAATTGGGAAAAGGCGGAATAGTATGGAAACTATTTTTTTGGAAGAGTCTGACCTTGAAAACGGACGACGGTTTTTTACGATATCGAAATATTTTCCTTCAGATAATTTGAAATTTCGTCGAGGAGCCGACATCTGGATAAAAAATCTTAAAAATTACGTTCGGAACTTAGAGCTTTCTTTGCGCTTACAATGAATTGAGAAAGCTTCCAACTTTTATATTTTATACAAATTTTATGAATAGAATAAAAATTAAATCCCAAATTATATAAAATGACATTTAAATGTTATGTTTTGCATGTAAATATTATGAGCTTTCCAAATTTTTAAAGCTTTCTTTTGGAAAAAGTTAAAATTTTGTTAGAATATCGTAATTTGGATAGAAAATTTATTTTAAAACGTAAAATCAAAACCTAGAGCTTTCTGGGCGCTTTTAATAGTTTGGATAAGTCTTCTGTGAAAATTCCATTTTTCATTTCAATTTAATGAATGGGATTAAAATTCGATTCCTAATTATTAAAAGTTACATTTCATTTATAAGCTTTCAATGAGCTTTCGAGATTCCTGAATCTTTTCCTGTTGACAAAATTTGAAATGAAGTTAAAGAATAGTTATCGTTATCACGATAGAAAATGGATTTTGAAACGTAAAGATAAGGTTCGGAAAATAAAGCTTTCTGGGAGCTTTTAAATTTTTGCAGAGAATTTGTACGAAAAGTTCAGTTTTTATATTTTTGTATTTTTCCTTAACTAATTTATTAACTTTCTGCATCATTACATTTTCTTCGATCCGAAGAAAATTATCGGGAAATCCGGATCAAATACCGCGATGTCCGATATTCAAATTTCTCGAAGCGGGCATTCACGAATTTTAGATTTTTCTTACACAAATTAATTAAATTAAAAGTAATTTCGTATTTTTACCTAATTATCAAAGCAACTTTCTGCGCCTTTACATTTTTTGACGGTTTATAGATGGTTTATAGATTTATAATTAACTGGCTTATGTCAGAAAAACGATAACCGTCTATAGTCTATTTACGGTTAAAAACTTTCCAAAGTTAGAAAATCGAGGACCGTCATGGGTCAATTTACGGAAAAAATCTGTTTATTTACGACTATAACCCCTCAAATTTACTTACCTCATTAAAATTCCATTTGGTCTAAATTTGGTCATACATTTGTAAGTCAGAAAATTGATAACTATCCCTGCTATATGTATATTCATTCAACATTCAGATCCTGCAAAATATTCAGATAAAATAGGGTATATTACCGACCTGGGTCATTGAAGTGTTAAACGTTATCGTAAATGGCCAGTAAATTTACCAATGATTTAGTCTGGTTAAAAATTGACTATTATAATTGGTAATTTAAATTACTCTCGTCGCATACCAGTCATTTTACGCCCAAGGTTATATCTCTGTTGCTCGGGATATAGCTAAAGCTAAAGTCTACAGATTAACTAACAATTCTAGATGATGTGTTTTGCGGAAAGATAAATTATTTCCGAGGGATGAGTGAGGCGGAGGGAGGGGGGTTTAAATGGATGGAAAGGAGATACTTTTCTGTACTTTCCTAATAAATAATCTAATTCAGTTTTACTTTAATGAATTGTTAAGTTGAAAGTCGATGAAATTCTAGTAGCTTTTATCTACCTGTAACATTTGTTTTATATTTAAATATTAAAATGTATATATTCCTTTAAGTGGTTTTACATCTCACAAATGTACGTTTGACTTCATCGGAGTTGAATGCAAATTATAACATTGCCATAAAGTGGCATTTTATTCATTGCATTTTATTCAACAAATATACTTATTAACCAGTTACAGTTTCGTTTCCTGTGAGCATATCAATGTTATGCATAATTCTACTTTATCTAAATGTGTACCTACCATATCCGCCTAATAGTTGATAGAGTGCAATATTATATAGATCTTAACTTAGCAGAAATATTCTCTAGGGTTGTTAGATGGTATATAAAATTTTGTCTAGAATTTATCTTTAATTGGTTTCCAGACAAATCGTCTTTTCATCTATGTTCCTTTTCCTCTTAATTTATTGTTATGCGGACGGTTTTGGTAACCCGAAAATCTCCTATTATGATTGGATTTGTGGGATTATACTGAGAAAACAACGATCAAATTTGGTTCTTGTTTCCTCATTCATCATATCCCGACTTCTCATTCTATTCATTTAAATTGTACAATCCTAATATGGAAGGAAAAACTATGGTGCAAAGTACAGTGCACAATTTCCCCAAACAATGAGTTCCATGAAAATTACAGAAAATCATAACTTTTTGTTATAATAAAATGTTTTATAAGTCGGTGTATAAATTGGTAGTAGGTACATGCATTTGTATACAACTGTATTTTATAAGATGAAGAATGAATGGATAAATAGTTGGAGGTATACATTATGCAACTAATAGAAAGGCTTTAGATTATATTTGTATTAATATTCTCGTATTTATAAGAGCGTTAACCAAATACCCACCGAGATAAAAGCTTTCCACCATATTCTATATAAAGCACAATTTCTTTATACATCCCGAATGAAAATTGTGCAGTTGCATTTATATTATAACATAACAAACCGCAAATAACATTGTGATTATACACCGAATATCTAATCATATTATAGTACAGGATATGGTGGTTGGCTGTATACACCAGGATAAAAAAGCTAATAAAAGAAATTTACGCTTTTATTGTGCAATTTCGCTCACTATTCCATTAAAAATCACACCAGAATGGCAAGGATTTAATAATTAAATTTATTGTTATTTTCAATTTTCTTTTCGGATTTTAGTTTATATGAGATTATAAAATTTTAAATTAAATAATTTATTGTTGTTTGAATTAAGGGAATTAAGTAGAAAAACAGACGTTTTCCATTCAAGGATTATCCGAATTTCAGGAAAATTTAATGATACAGAAAGCGGGGGTTGTTTTTCATATATCATTATTAGGGATTCTTATACTATTCTATTTATTATTCAGTTTAATGAATTGATTATCGGAGACTGTAATTAATGCAATTTACAACCAATAAAATTTCCATAATCAAGTTTGAGGGTTTGAGTTTCGAATATTCATATCTTTGAAATTATATGAATTAGAACGGAAATCTATCATCGGATATCATAAATATCAACAATTAAACCCATCGATAATATAACAACATCCTCGAAATCGACATAAATACATAACTAATTGAATTTTCTATTGGCTTTTGTCCCACATAATGATCGATAACACAAATTTTCCTACATTCCGATTATCCATTTTCCACACAAGTCAAGCACTCTTCACATATGGATACGATATCAGAGAGCAATCATGAAGAAAGTCAAGTAACCTGTGTGTAAATGGGGTACTCCGGAATAATAATAGGGTCAAAAAGTGCATAATAAAACTGCCAGTAACAGTAAAAAGCTGACAGATATATGTGACATGCATCCTTATAAGTCTTATAGATTTTCTACCCATTAAACTTTAAAAGAAGGTATAAATATCACCAAACCATGTCTATATGTTTCTAGAGAGTTTCATAATACTTTTCATATCAACGAGTTTTGGTATTTTGTCAAGAAACCAAACATGATGAAATGAGGCAAGTCCCGTTGGCTATATTTTTGCATTAAAAGTTGCATCCTTTTATAATGAATTAGATGGTTGAAGGGAGTATATTATTATCTTACTTGTAAGTCTTTCTTCTTGTTTCTGTTTTACTAAATAAATAAGAGTTAAGCGAGGGATTATTAGTAAATTCTCGATATCTATTTTATAACATTTATTTGTACTCCCTCCGTGGGAGTTTTTAGATATAATCTTTGATTAAAAGTCAAAGACTTGAGATAATTATTTTAAGATTTTATCCTCCGATTTTACTCAAATATTTCAGAAAAAATTGTCTGCCTTATTTGGAAAATAAAAATATATATTTTCCCGTTTTTATCCCGAAATGTCTAATAATTAGGAAATATATGCTAAATAATAACCAGGTAAAAGCTAAATTCTATCCTGTAAATTTAATAAATCAGTATTTAAGAAATCAGTAATTATGTAAAAAAAAACACGATGTATTGACTGTATTAAAATGCTATATTAAATTTCAATTTAAGAATTACTGATATTTAGCGATAATTCAAGGCAAGCTTTTGATGAAAATCCCAAATATACCGCATACGATATTAGTATGCGTATGTATAGTTCTGCATTAGAGTATTATCAAAATATACTTTCAATTTTAGAAATAAATTGTATTAAATTACACCTAATTCTGTTTTTACACGATAAATACGTTTCTGAAAAATACGTGTAAAAAAATTGTGTTAAAAAAGATATTGTATTTATTTATCAAAATATCAGTGGGAACAATTTTAAAAAAAACCATCCAATTTGTATACGGAGTAATCCCTTTAGACTGCCGTCATTTTTGATCAGTTATTTTTAATGAATTTTTTTTTAATGTAGTCGAATAATCGCTACATTTTGAAATTTTGATATTATTTTCTTACAACTTTCAAGTGTTGGAAAAAAAGTTATTTTATTTTTTACAAAACAAAATGGCGGCGCTGTGGGGTATTCCTTTATGCATATTTTTTATGACATCGAAAAGTGCTGCATCTATCATAATTTTTCTATTGATCTGAAACAGAAAACAAAAATAAATTTTCGATACCAGGCAAGTGCAGTGAAAGGATAAACCTGTAAAATTATAATAAAGTCCAAAATTAGAAATTTACTAGGCTGTTCGTATTTTACACAACATTTTTCGAGGAATGAACGGAAGTAAGTAACGATTTTCGAAAATCTCTAAGAATTTTCAGAAAGTGTTTAAAGTAATTTTCAATAATCTAGAGAATTTTAAAGAAATATAGAATCTCGATCTCAATCTCGATAAAAGATACCGATAAGCTGTCACGGTTTATAGCTTACTGATCGGCACGGTACGGATATTCAATTTCTTCCTAAATTTTTTACGTAAAATATTTTCTTATTGTTAGTCAAAATACTTCTGTATAAACAATTGTTGACCTTGTTGCATCCCCGTTGAATGCCAAAAAGTCATGTCCTGTCCGAACTGGCAACACTGAGCCAGTATTGTGAACACCGTTAACCAAGGCGACAGTTTTTTTTTCCTATATTATTTTGTTGTCACCATGCCGGCCTATTATTGCAAATTGAATCATCGTCGATTGATTTGATGGATGTTGTGTAAGCGATCAAAAGATTAAAATCGAGAGGAAAACAATCGGGGAGTCGGTAAGGCCCATAACATTCCGAGATCTCAATTTGTCTCAGAACGTCGTGAAGTTGAATATTTGTAGTTTTCAATAAAGATTTTGCATCAGTATTTTTCATTTTTGCTCGGTATACCGTGTCCCATATACCCCCAACTTTTGTGAGAATGTCGAAAACACGAATTTTAGAATAACAGACCAAAATGTTTTAGTAATCAGGAATATAATTAAACTGAGAAAGCCAAATGTTAGGTTATTACACGTACTATGACATCCATCCCTTAAATTTAAAAAAATCGATCTTTACAGATATTTTGCACCAAATAAAAAACGTGTCCCACTTTTCCCCAATTCCCCATACCTATGCCACAAATAGCATTATTTTCTCTTAGAATTTTGGTATAAAAAATTTCTTAAAAATTACCACTCGCGGTAAATCAAAATGACTCGCGTAAAATTGGAATGAAATATTTATTTAGGATTCGTGTTAAAAAAGCTTGCAAAAACAAGATTAGGTGTATTTCTCAGACATTTTATTGTCAATTTTTACTTTCTCCATTTAAGATGATGATTTTCTGTACTGATGTATGTAGATGATGTAGTACTGGGAGAGGGGTGCTTATTTAAATGAGTTTTCTAAGAATAGAACAGGAAATTTACAGATAGGACGGATACATTCTTACCGAGTTATGTCAATTTAAAGATTGTAATTAAGAGTGGAAAGGAAGCGCCAGTATCTTAATTCTCACAATTCCGAAAATTGGGTTATTTTTTTTATCCTATATCGTTTTCAGCACAACTTACCCGAGTTCTGTTTTGATTTTCCTTTATCCATAGAAAATTTATTTGAAACAATAAGTAAATTAACGCTAATTGCTATTCGCAATGCAATAATTTTAAACCGACTCACTAGCAACATGCGATAACTTTAACAACTTCGGGATATAATTGAACTTGTATAAATTCGTCAGTAATTAGGTTGAAGAAATATTCAAAATTCCAAGAAAATTTTAAAGTTTCAAGAAATTTTCCAAATTTTCAAAATTTCAAGAAATGTCCAAAATTTCAAGAAACTTTCCAAATTTTAAGAAATTTTTAAAATTTCAAGAAATAGAAAATACACGCTATAAAATTACCGAGAAAATTGTTTATTTAATTTTCTTCTCTTTTTAATTTAGAAATTTTCAAATCCGCTGGTTTTGTTCCCGATTTGAAGCCATTTTGATAATTTGGTGGCTACGAAATGGCAACAAAATATTATCAGCACGTTGACTGGTTCTTTGTTGACAAGTGGATTTCCTAACGGTGATGGTCCTAACTAAAGTCCTAAAGTATCCATGTTCTGTATGATATTTTTCGTCCTAAATATTATGTGGAAGGTGATCATGAAACATCCTAGACATCCTAAAACTAGAGGAGAGCTCATGGAGATCAGCCTGCTTTTAAAAGATGTTTTTAAGATATTTCAAAAAGAATTAATATGTCTCTTTGTTACACTCTATAGACATCTCAGAATCGCGATTTTATTTAGAGACTTTTTGATGTTCAACCCCTTAGGAACATTTCGGTATAAATAGATATTCCAACTTTGAAACTAAATTTCTCGGAATTACACTTTTTTCCGAAATTGTTCCACTGTAAAATCGACATCAAATCTAAAAAACATGTTCACCATTCCTTTTGTTCGATTTTGAAAAAATCAAAATTACTCAAAATTTTGTTCAGGATCGAGGGGGAATTAATCCCGTAAAGTTAAGGATGAATTTCGTTAAATAAGTATTTCATGGAAAATCAATGGTTTTAGAGATATTTAGGGGGTAAAAATAGAATTGTACGTTTTCCATAGAAATGGATATAATTTCAATGATATTCAAGATTTCATGAAATTTCAAAAGTAATTCATTAAAAGAATGCAATTCTTTATCTGATAAAATTAAAATCATATCGAGTTAGTTAACAAATTCTTATTTAAAATCCCGGCCAAAATAGCAATGTAAAAATTTAAAAATTTTTTAATCTCAAAATGACAAGACATTTTTAAAGAAATTTTACTCATTTTGTCCCAAAAATTTAATTTTATAAAAATTTTCCTAGCAGTTTCGTGAAAATCTTAATTTTCCGGGATATTCTCTTTATAATCATATGATTTGTTTAGCGCAAGCCGATCATCTGAAAAACATCACGAGATAATTGGGATGTGTCGCATTGCAATCAACTATGTATGGCATTATATTCTAAAACACACGGGTCGAAGATAATCACCTAATTATCACATCACCTTAAGTATTTATCTGCCTAATTATTATGTTTAGTAAATTTTCATAACTCAGCCCTAAGGAGGGGACTTAATGAAGAAGGAAATTCTTGAAAATTCGAAATGGCCAGCTACGATTTTTGAAGATTTCGGGTGTTCGATTTTACGGATAACTCGAATCAAAAATTAAGCGTTTTGCATAATTATATCGATTATTATTCGTTTTTTTTTTTTTTATATTCTGCCCTACTAACCATAAGTTCCCTAACTTTTGTATTAATTTTTCGAATTTAAAGTTTTATTAAATTTTATTAAATTATAGAATTTATTTTCCAAAAATTGCCCCATTTTTCAATATTTTTCCGATTTCTTAAAAATGTCCCCATTTTCATATAAAATCTCCTGCTTTTCATCAAATTTTATGATTTCCTAAAACTTCTTCGTCTTTTCCTACAAATTTTTCGAATTTCATGAAAATATCGATTTTAAATAATATTCACAGGAACTTTAATGAAATTTCACATATTTGATTTAGTAAAAGTTTAATTGTAATTAAAAATAAAATTGTAATTAAATGAGAACAAAAAGTTTTTTCCCCGGATTTGTTCGATTTTTGAAATTTCAATTTTTTTTTAATTCTTGACTTTTATGAAAATCTCAAATTTTTTGAATTTCTAAAAATCGCACCGAATACTTTTCAAACATTTTTTTATGAATAAATTTGTTTGGAATTTGGGATATTTAATTGTTTATATTTAAGGATTTTAAATATTTTTGTATAAATTTAAGATTATAGAGTAATTTAAGAGTATAAAATAATTTTGTATAAAATTTTTAGAATTTCCTATGTAACTTTTCGAAACTCCAAATTTCCAACATTTCAAGAAATATTCAAAATTTTAAGAAATTTTGAATATTCCCAAAATGTCAAGAACTTTTCCAAATTTTCAAAATTTCAAGAAATGTCCAAAATTTCATGAAACTTTCCAAATTTGAAGACATTTTTAAAATTTCCAAAATTTCAAGAAATTTTTAAA
>JANTOP010007007.1:0-16452 GCA_027564815.1 Symmerus nobilis
TTTTAGAGTTTCCGGCTCGAGCTTTTTGGTTAAAGAACTCGAGCGCTACGAATATTCAGCAGTTCGCGTAAGCCTTGATTTTTAGTTGTCAACAATATAAAAATTTGGCAATGGATAATGTGATTAGAAAAGTTCACCACATTCAAAAATATTCGAAGTGCAAATATTTTTTGAATACATTGAGTAATTTCAAATAAATATTGACTTTAAATTTCTACAGTTGAAAGTTTGATATTTTACTTGTATTATTAATTGGTATAATTAAACTCTAATTTAATAAACGACTGTTTGCTTTAAACGAAATTACTAGAAATCGACTTTTTAAAAATTGGGGTCGGCACCAGGACATAAAACTGCATGCAATCATGGCCCAAAATAAACTTAAGTGACCGTAGCATTGATGCAATTTGCTTTCTCAAAAGTCATTTATATTTATTTAAAAATACATAATAAAACCAACATATTATATGTTCCATAAGAGCTTTTTACTAAACAAAAAAATGATTTTAAAGCAAGTGAAAGTTTTTAACTGATGTCACAAAAAGCTCGAGTAGCTCGAGTTTTGTATAGAAAAAGCTCGAAAGCTCGAGCTTTCCGAAACCATTAAAAAATAGCAACTCTAAATAAGTATATATAAATGTTTATAATATTAAAGAAATATAAGATAGTTAGGAAGGCCCATCAGTTAAGGGCCCATCACTTAATAAATCATTGAACCGCCTCTGCGACCCGAAAAATGATATAGCACCCCAAACAAGTTTTAAATAAAAATTCATGGAACAGCGAATCGATAAGAAGATCATTTTTTAGTGAGAAGCCTGTGCTAGTATATACATAGCATCAATCTAAAATAAAAATTTAAAGCTGTGGACAAATTTTAAAAGGAACGGAGATGAAAGGTTATAACGGATAACAACGGTAAATCATTTGGGTTTTTATTCGCGATTTTTGGCTGGTGATTGTGACGATTAGTGACGGAAGACGCCGAGAATACAGCGGAAGAAGGTTTCGGCGGACACGGAAGGTTGGCGGAATCACGTGAAGATTTTTCCATCGATTCACAACGTGAAATTAAATTATTAAGTGGCGGGCAAGTAGGACTATATATTTAAGCAGATAAATTGTAAGTATTTTGCTTTTGATAATTAACGGCTTTTAATACAAGAATTAAATTATCTATTTAATTCAAAATTTTCCTAATTAACTCGCTAATGTGACACCGTTAGGGTTTTTTGAAGAAAATTAGAAATTCCATGAGGTGTTGTCACAAGTATTATTTACAATATTAGTGGATTCCTTATATGGAATATTATTTCGAGTAGGATTGATTACTAACAATATATTGTATATAATTGCGCTTATTACAATTTTTTAGATTTGAAGGTTCTGTACTCATTATGATAATTCGATTTTGGATATTTACTTACAATTAACTTTTACGTCATAACGTTTACTAACTGAGGGTGGTACACCATTTGATGCTATACAATAGTAGGGACCCATATCAGAACGATGTACTTGTGTCAATACTAATCTCTCACCGTCAATTTGTTTCACAACCCCTGTAAAAATATGGTTTCAATTTAATTATTTCGTACATTTAACGGTATACATTTTTACTAGGTTTATTTTGATTTTCGTTTCGTAACACAATATACTTTCCATCCCGTCGCCACTGTACATTCGGCTCGGGTACACCCGTAGCAAAACAACTTAATTCTATTTGGCCACCTTCATTTGCTGTACCTACTTCCATTACGTTATTACCCGTCCCGTTTATGTCCGGATCATTTAAAATATCTGGTGGCACGACAACGTCCAAATATCCTGACTGAGCAGAAAATTTAAACCACGTAGAAAACCATTAAATTGAAAAAAATATATGTAATAGATTTTTTGGTTATAAAAGTCAATATCTCTGTGATATGTGCTATACTTGGGTAAATATAAAAAGATTTACCAGCGCGGATGTATCTGATTATATGATTTCGAAATTGTAAAATGAACTATTTTTGAAGAAATGATATATACCAATACGATATTACATTAACGGATATTTGCCTGATATTGTTAACGGATATAATGGAAAATGCCGGAACAAATACGGAAAAGGGAAAAACGTTTGGTACAATAGAAAAACCGACAAACCGCACCCGTGTGTATAATATCATTATACTTGTATGAGAGATCACTTTCCTTAAAAACAATTTCCCACCATTGCATTGCCATTATTTCATCCATAAAAAGAATTAATAAATTTTCAAATCTAAAATAGGATTTCAGTTATACTGTAATACAACCGACACGTATATTTTTAACCAATGGCTTTTAATACTGTATATAAATCTAAGTATTATATAAAATTGGGGCCTAGAATTAGAGGATTATACATTATACAATAAGAGCCTGAAATTGTGTAACATTGATATCGTATATAATACTTACTTGACTTCTCATGGGATCCGTGTTCACTTGGCACATATAACTGCCAGAATCACTTAATTGAACATGAGATATGTGCAATTTCCATGCATTGTGGCCATTGTGTGTAACGGACAAACGTTGATTCAATGACACCATATGTGTATGTATGGCTAATATTGCCTTTGAATCCGATTTAATCCAAGCAACCTAAATACAAATAATATTATAGAATAATGTGAGGATTAAATACACTGTCGAATAACTACATACCGGATTAATCTTTATTATGGATTAAAATGTGTACCAATTTTATTAAAATTAAAAAATCTATGCATTTTTAAATGGCTTGGCTACTTTAGAGAAGTATACTTTATCTTTTATGTTGTAATTATACTATACCTTAGTTATTATAAGGAATTATAATTTCTAATTAACCTGATGTCCGTCATTATTATTTTTCAATACATGTACTACAGAGCAGTGCTTGTTGAAATATACGGTAGAGATTACACAAATATTCAAATATCTTTATAAAGTGATCTCAAAACATTTTTTAATATTTAGAAACATTTAAGAAAATTTAGAATTGAATTAAGCTGTGCGGCTATATTATCATAGTCGCAACTGAATAAATAAAAGCATACTTATTTCTTAGCCAATATTATAATGATGAAAATTTTGGAAAGGCATTAGAAATATTTATCCCCATCGACATTACTTTTAGATCAAACATCTTGGAGATACATATAGGTATTTTACATAATCAAATGGCTACACAGCATTTGGCTTCTGGTACAACAAATATAATTGGTATTTTATAAATCCTAACAACTAAGGTTGCTATTTTTTAAGTTGCTCGAACCCGAAGACTATAAAAAACAGGCCAAGATTATTAGTTTTTACAGTAGATTAAACTGAAACTGAAATTCGTCTTCGTCACAATTTATTATATGCCTGTGCAAGAGTTCCACCTTGTTCACCGTGGTTCGCCGGTCCTACAAGATGATCATCATTATTTGACCACAAAAAACCTAGATCAAAACTAAAAAATGTGAACGGTATATTCAAGGAGTTGAAACATGACATTGTATTTTGTGTTACAAATTTGTCTATATAGTTAATCTACTGAAGTTCTGTAGTCTTAACTTGTATCGTTTTGACTGCTTCGCACTTCTACACTGCGGGAGAAAAAGATAGCCTCACTCGATGATCGATGATCGCACTCGATGAGGCAAGGTTGGACGCTCGACGCACAATACGCCTCCTATCTTGTTCTTCGAGTTTTGATAGGTTTCCTGAAGACTTTGCAGTACCGCAAGCAAGCGGATCGCAAAAGAAATTATTGACAACGCCGGCGCCGGTCGATTTGTTGCAATGTAACGATTACTAAAGCCTTCTTGGTGCAACACCTGAATTTTACCACTTTCAACACTCATAAGCACCTTTCCTCTTCCCATTGTTAAAGTTAAACAGAAACTAAACAATTAGGCCAAAAACAGCAAAATAAATTTTCACTAAACAAGTTAGGCCAAAAACAAATTTTCTTTTTACATGATGTTAGACATGTTATTTAAACATATTCTACGAAAAAAAATTTAGAGAAATTCATTGACTTTGAAGAAATTCGAAAGAAATCGGTGAGGTGAGGCTATCTTCTTTTCCCGCGGTTTAGTTTCCTTCAAACTGTTATATATAGCTGCAAATCAGGAAAATACATACTTCTCTAATGACATTTTTCTCCGTATTCTTAAGTAAAAATTGCTCCCTTAATTTAAGGGCAGAGAACAATTTCTTTGGCATTTTTTTATGAGTTTTCATGAATTTTTCGTGTCGAAACAGTAAGACCTATTGAAAAGTTTTTTTGCGTATCATTTTCATTGGTAGTTTGCATGTTTTAAAAAATTTTCATAAGACATTTCGTTGTGTCGTACTCGCTTGGCGTGCTAGACCGCAGGAGACTATATTTAACTGGTGGCCACGATTCAGCCCGATTGACTAATTAGAAAAAAATAAACAAGGTATATTTGGATATGTCAGATGAAACTTTATAACAAGATCGTTTTGAAAAAATTAAATATAACAAAATGGCGCCACGAATTCTTTTTTTTGTCGAGTTTTACAGTCTTCTTCAAATTCTACAGGTCGTAATTTTTTATGTATTCTATTTTCCTTAATTCAAGTTAAAAGTTAATATACTCTGAACAACTTCGTCAAAATTTTATATGAATCGATTCAGTGATTCTTGAGATATCGTAGCCACCGGTTTAAAATACAGCCTTGTGCGACTTATAAAAATTTGTGTGAACATAAAAACTATCAATAAAAATGTTACGTAAAAGGACTTCTCAATGGAGTTTCGTGTTTCATCACGAAAAATTGATGAAAACTCGTTAAGAAATGCCACAAAAAAATGAGCGTCTGCCCTTGAACATTTTCAGTTCAGTTCAGAAACACTTGTTAACCTAGTAGAACTAGGCAGGGCGATTATGATAGAAATTGCACAATCAAATCAATCACAAAGTCAATCAAATCAAGGAGAATCAACAAACTCAAACTTAACACTTAACATAGTTATGGATTTAGGTAATATAAACAAAAAACACGTCTATTGCCTCTTATAGCGCCCACTGAAGAGCTGAAGAAAAATATGTCACGCAGTCGCTGTCGCGTTAGAATTTAAAGGTTTAATTGCCGGTTAGAATTTAGGTTAAATGAATGAATTGAATAACGTAGGGTCACAGATTTCTATGACTAGATTGGAAAAGTCATATGTTTCCATAGAAATAATTTGTGTTTCCAAAAGGAAAGGGAGACGTAAGGAGGCCGGTATATTGTAACGTCCAACCAGAACTTGGTGTAATTGGTGTTATTATTTTTTATTAGTATTTAAGTATGATTTTAATTAGTAAGTAAGTTTACATAGATAGGTGGTTCACCACTTCGGTGTCCACCAGTACATAAAATTATGCAGGTCCCGTTATGCATTGAGAGGGACTATGAGAAAAAACGACATACGATATCTATCAATCGGGAACAAGCAAAAATGAATTGGCTTAGTCAGTCGGGTCTCAGCCACTGTAAATACCCTCGAAACTAATAACTATTAAAAATTATAATATTATAAAAAAGTTTATTCGAAGTGCCGGGACGAATTGGAAACGTGGTTCAACGGAATTGAACGGGCAGAATTGGGTATCAATTTTAAGCTGTATGTTGAATATATTCGAAGGATTGCAAAGGCCCCAAGCTACATCGTTCATTTTTTTGGAAATTAACTGCCATCGTTAATTTAAGGAAAATTGTGGTTTTCACCACCATTTTTTTTTTATGAAAAACAAGCCAATTTTATCTCCATTAGCATCGTTCTTCAGCATCACTAAAATCAGATACTGGTGGACCAAAAAGACAGGGTATATAAGAAAATTTTTGAGTAAGAAATCATTATTATTTTATATTCATTAAAAATAAAAGAATTTGCTAGCAAACGTCAATTTTAAATTCAATACAGTGGCACCCCAACCATAAGAGCAGGTTGGAGGTTACAATATAAACAGCGTACTCCATTTTTTTTTTGTATTTTTATTTTTTTTACACTATTATTATATCTATACTATTTTTGTAGTGAAACACAAAATAAATGAATATGGGCCCCTCTATTCTATTGACCTCGTTGCGTAGGGTCATATAGAATTTTTATTTTATTTTGAATTGCTCAAAGCTCACTGATACTGACTGTATGAATGCAATTGAGTACTCAGCCAGAATTCAATGAAATAAAATAAAAATTCGAAATGTTTATTTTGTTAATTATCATTTTCTGAATGATTCATATTTTGAGACTTGTATGAATATTGTGCCAGGAAAAGCTCTTGGTGAGTTAATTAATTTTGTTTTTAAGTATAATTATTATTTATCAATTACTACCACAAAATACATCGAAATCACTAGGTGTGGCGGTACACCTAGTAATTACGATGTATTATATTTTGTGCTAGGCTGGCAAAGAGTAAGTGAAGTGATTTTAAGCTTTCGTAAGTGGGTTAATGGCAGAATACCCGTGTAAGATTAAGGTACATTGCTAGTAGTAAATAGTATTACTACAATAAAGCATTTTTACAAAAATCATCTTAATGTTTCTATTGTACCCAATTCATTTATTTATTTATTTATTTGTTTGGAAATATTGACGTTCCATTAGAGTTTTTGACAATTTTTGCGGTAGACGATTAGTGTACATATATATCGATGGCTTATGATTGCGAGATATATATAATATATATATATATATACTTATATATCTAACTTTATGGTTAAGTATGTGTAAAATATATATCCTGGAAAGAATATTGAAGGTAAAGGTAGAGTTGTATACTAACATGTGATTCATCTTTTCTTGAATTACCCAATTGAATAAAATTTATGGGTGGAGCTACATAGTTCTGATATGCTTAAAGTGCAATTTATCAAACTGTTCAATGCATAAGTTTTTAATAAAAATCTTTGTTATTTGTTAGATAAAATGACCTCAGATAAGGTGACTTTTATCTAGATACATGTCCTTATTATGTTCTATAAAATTCTTGCGATTCGTTTATTAAATATAGTATTATGGCTCAAGATAAACAATATTAATATTACAAGTATTTCAAAATTACTCTTCTACATAATAAAAAAATTAGAGGTAAAAATGGTGTGGGAAAGAAATAAAATGCAAATACAAATCATGTCTCAAGTACAGTCACATTAGCGAGATTTTAAACACAATTTTTATTATAATATGGAAGAAAGCATTATAATATTTTATTATTATTGTTATTATTATTATTATTATAGAGAAATTTGTACGAATACATCCTAAGTTTATTGAAAGCTATGGAGAAAAATCATAAAGTCGTAAAAAAGTTAATGAAAACATTCACTGATAAAACTACTTAGAATATTGATACTTTATGATTCATATAAGAACAGGGTTTAATTGTAGTAATTTTCTATTATATAGATGCTAAAGTTATTAAAAATTGTAAATTCCTCTTATTTTAATTTCCATTACATTAATTCTTTAAATTGTTTATAACAATAGATAAGACCAACAACTAATAAGACTTTTACCAGACCATTATGAAATGAGCCTTTGCCGACGGGTGGCAATGGCTGTGGCAATGTTTAATGTGAACGACTCCTGACTCCTTCTTTTTATTGCTTTGATACTTGTCAACAGCTGAACGTGTTGACAATTTTATTTGTAATACAACACATAAAAATTGTTAATTTTTAAAACGTCAAAATTTATGCTTACAACATACGATTTGCAGAGAGCATTACCATTTGAAGAAAAACGAGGCAGAATCTCAACGAATGATTGAAAAAGCTTATGGTGATCATGCTCCACCATTAGCAACATGCAAAAGATGGTTTCAACGATTCATAAATAATGATTTTGATGTGAGAAATGAAGAACGTGGAAGACCGCCGAAAAAGTTTGAAATCGCCGAATTGCAAGAAATATTGGACGAAGATGACACTTTAAGTTTAAGCCAACAACAAATGGTAGAAATGTTAAATGTTGATCAAGCAACAATTTCTAGATGTTTACATGTTATAAGAAAGATTTGAAAGTCAAAAAAAAAGAAATGGATGCCACACGAATTGACTGAAAGGCAGCAAGAAAACCTAAAAAACACCAGTGAAAATTTGCTTCAACGGAACGAACGTAAGTCTTTTATGCACCGCATTGTTACTGGTGATGAAAAATGGATTTATTTTGATAATCCAAAACGTAAAAAAGCTTCGGTTGATCCAGGTAAATCATCAACTTCGACTGCAAAATCGAATCGGTCCGAAAAGAAGATAATGTTCTGTGTTTGGTGGGATCAGAAAGGTGTGGTTTATTATGAGCTATTAAAACCTGGTGAAACTATTAATACTGCACGGTACTGACAACAAATGATCAATTTAAATCATGCTTCGATCGAAAAACGACCGGAATGGTCCAGAAGACACGGTAGGTAATTTTGCTTCATGACAACGCCCCGTCACACAAAGCAAATCCGATTCAGCATACGGTGAAATCACTTGGCTGGGAACTCTTGCCCAACCGCCGTACTCACTAGACTTGGCTCCTTTTGATTACTATTTGTTTTCATCGATGGGTCGATCTGAAGAACTGGAAGATTGGGTCTCTGAATGGTTTTCATCATAAGAAGAAACGCTTTTGGAGTGGTATCCAAAAATTGCATGGAAGGTGGTCAAAAAGTGTAGAGAGCGATGGACATTACTTTGAATATAATATTTTTTACTTTTCAATTAAAAAAGCGTTTTATTTTTGTAATATATAAAAAAGGCGGATTTCATATGAATAGACCTGGTAATTAGATAAAGTTAATGGTTGCACCGCTAGTAGCTATAATCATTAAGATTATAGCAGAAGAAATAGTTCCAAAACCAATTGTCGGATCCTGACCCCGAATGTTATTGCCTATGTAACATAGACTACGTTGTTCAGGGGTAGGATTCGCTTACTACTCAAATTCAGTACTGCTAATATATCCGATCATATTTCTCGAAATAATTACATTAAGCAGTGCAAAGTAGAATGCACGGTAAGCATGACCTACAGGTGTTAGAAACATACAATTTAACTCTTCTTATTATAGGTAGTAACGACTCATAATAAATATGTTATTTGATTTCAATCAAAATTGAACTAACCATTAGCCAGTGTCTCATACTAAACCCACATAAGGGATTTTAAAGTATGGCCAACTTAAAAATTTCACAATAATTCATAGAAAAAACAAAACATAATAGCCATAATGCTAATTCAACACCTCGGAAATCTTTTAATATATGAATACAGAAAATATACTTTTATTCAAAACTGTAATTTTATTCAACCATATGAATTTGGTTGTTCTTATCTTTTGAACCTAATTTCCATAAATCAAATAATACATTTCCCATTCAGCTCTATACAATATACTTATACCGAAATAACAACGAATTATGTGGAGATTTTCTGAATAAATAAAAAAATCACAAAGTCTGAATAACATTATCCATGATATTTATATTTGACTTGCACAAAAAAGAAAATGCTAAGATTTTATTTTCATTGTCTCTTTTTATTTTCTTTTTATCTACAGTTTTCTCACCGGTTTTCCACATATATCGTTACTTACATTAGTTCAATGTAATAGCGGGTGTTTTTCTTATATTCATGTGTGCTCTGTATGGTCGCTAGATTCGTATATTATATATTATTATGGAAATGTGAAAATAATACTGAATGAATTTTCTTTCGGATCACCATGCTAGAAACAACACAACTTTACATGTAACACCTTTTTGATACGGTATTATGTTTATCAATCCTTTTTTATAAATAAATACATACGTATGAGTATAATGATAAGATAATAATACTGTATCCATAACGTCTTATAACTGCTGAGATCAATGTGGGTTCAATATTGACATTCTCTTATTCGAGTGCATGGACAAAAAGGTCAATTATTGTATTCAAAGACTAGACGATATTGATTTTATTTTGTAATAATTGGAGAATAATTTAAATTGTTGGGAAATTAGGTTTCAATAAATATTTGGTTGGCTGAATGAGGTTTAACGAAGTAAATGGAAACCTTTGAAAATAAAAAAATTCTCAACAATAATCTCAACATTTTATAATAATATAATACATTATTAGAAAATTCTATAAAACATTCTTCTATTATACATTGTAGTACATATAGTGAACAATATCCAAATATGTATTTTATTCCCATTATACCATCCAAGATGTTTTAATCTATAATATTAACATACACATTAACTGATAGATGAAAATGCCAATAAACTTTCCCATTCTTCGAAGTCTGTGCAAGCGTGGGATTGGTAGGGGAGAAAAATCTCTTCACTTAATATGCGGTATTTAATGCAAACAAATATTAATGTATTTAAGCTGCCGATGGAATCTAATTTAAGAATTTATCGGAATATTCACATGAACATTCCATCTAAATAAATTTATGAAAACAACGTAAAGTATTATATGTATAGAAATCATCATACCATTATTTTCAGTTGAATATTGAGACTTTTATGATAAGTTTAATAATAAAAAATACAGATGCGGTTATCATAATAATACTCTAAATTTAGGGGTAGCAAATATAAATAGCACTTCTTCATTGGCGTAATGGGCAGTGTACTCGGTTTTGAAGAGGGAGGTTGCAGGTTCGAAGCCAGGTGTCGTCACAAATTATTATCTCAATACATTGTAATCGTCACAATGATCGAATTTGATACCGCGTTATGTCGGATGGCGATGTAGAGCTGGCGGTCCCCTGTATAAGAATATAAGTATTCTTATACGGAGACTCCTTGTGTATTAGGGGTATCATCAAAAACAATACACATCCATTGCTATTAATATGTAATTGGTCAAAAGCAATGGATAAAATGATGAAAATAAAGAAACAACAAATACGATTTAGCGCTAGATTAACTACCTCGTTAATAATCGAAATATGTCACTGAAACTGCCATATGGAAGCGCCTATGCTCCCTCGAAGAGTAAGGTAAAAGATGATGAAATATAAATAGCAAATAACATAAATCTGCAACTATTTCGGGTCTGTGTTTCTAGGCTTCAATATGTATAGAACTATAGAACAACCTAGTGAATTTCTGTTTGTAGTTTTATCAGTAGTAAGTACTCATCGAATTTTTCAAATTTTTTAATTTCACAACTAACCTGTATTATGATACTAAAAGTCTAAAACCTTTTCAAATTCAATTCATTAGGCTGCACATTATTGTTATGAGTTTGTATGGAGAAATGGTATGCATTTTTTTTTTAAACTTATATTTCTTTCTCAAAATTTTTTTGCATATATTATACTTGTATATAGCCCTTTCCAATGGATAAAATTACAATCGTAATTTTTTCCCATCACTCACTTTCATTTGACATTTGACAGAAATTGAGAAAAAACTGACATTATTATTTGCATGCAATCGTAATTTCAGCCATACCGAAATCAAAATTTCATGCAAATGAAAATGTCAATTTCTCTCAGTATCGTCTCTCAGTCTCTGTCAAATGTCAAAGTAAAGAGAGCGTTGGGAAAAAATTACGATTGCAATTTTATCCATGGAAACGAGCTAATATTCTGCAAATATTTTTCTGAAGCCGTTTACTTTGAAATATTTGTTTTAATTTTTCTTGAGTAATTTTTTATTAACAATTAATTGAAATAATGTTAAATATTAAATAAGAATATTAAATAATGTTAAATAATTAAAAAAATATCTCAGATAATAGTTGATTTTTGCTGATATGTATAAAAGTACGACATGAAGTTCCTCCAGAAAAAATAATCTGTCTAGTTTTTTCACAAAAGCCCATAAAACATAAAACCGGGTACAGATCAATAAATAATATACTTACGTCGTGCGTTGTATTTGGCAGAAATTTGCTCGCGTTCGTCAAAGTTTTTATTGATGTGGACTATATTCTCGTCAGATACGAAACACGCTCGCCATCGCCTGTCGGCAAATGTGCGCTGTAAAAAAATTTCCACTGCAAATATTTTCGTCGAATTCAAAATACAACATTCTGAATACCAATTTATTGATCTGGGCCCGGCTTGTATATATGAATTAAAAACATAATAGCTACATATTCGTGAACTTTATGGTGCTATAGCACCATATACTCCTCCTAATCAGTAACCCAAAAAGCCTGCAATTTGAAACATAATCACTGCAACCCATTTTCGATAGGATTTGAACAAGGCCCTTGGAATAGGAATTAGTTTGAAGTTTCAAATAAAGTCTGAAAATATAGAGAATAACGAAAATTCGGAATGTTCCTTAAAATTGTCGGGCAATTAGGAAATGTCGGAAATTTTTTGAGAAATATAGTAATTTTAATCGTAATTATATACAAGTATAATAATAATATTATATTCAAGACAATTTATTTCTTGTTAATGGGATATATAGTTTTTAGACTTAAATTGCATAGACATTTGCCAATCCTAATTTTAATTTCATTAGATATTATTTGATTCACAAAATGAATGAAATTAAAGGTACTTGTCTGTTATATTGTTTAGATATTTTGGTTATTTATGTTGAAAGTTACTTATGGAGTTCAATGAATTTAAGCGACAGGAATGGGATGGCACTTGAAAGAAACAATTAAGTATAGAGAATGTGAAAATAATTTTATGATAAAGGGTTTTGTTAAAACATTAAAATAGGTATAGTATATATTTCTACATAATATTATCAGAACGGTCTGAAAGTAAATAAATGTGGTTTAAGAATTTTTTTATGGAATTTCATTATTAAATTGCTTATGACGTATTTCACGATTATCGTAAATTCTACGGTCTTTCAAAAATTCAGAGTATGGTCGGGTAATATGGAATACTTATTTCTTCTTTAAGGGTAATTTAGAGTCTTTGAGAAAATTTCTTTATAAAAATATTTGGAATGCTCTGTAATGTTCATGCATTCGATCTAACAGTAATCAAGGTTGTTTCTCAGAACAATAAGGGTTCGTATTGCTCTCACTATGTGTCTATTATTTTCACTATGCACTGAACTGAGAAATATAACACGTCATTGATAGTAGTTACCAAATGTGCTCGGGCAATATTTATTAAACACATAAACACAATACACAATGTATAATTTAAGAATTCAATTCAAAATGCAAACTTATGTCGATCAAGACCGATTAAATCAATTGATTAAGACTGGAGATATTGTACTTGGCAGTGCGGGAAATTTGATTGCGTTCGAATAGTTACGAAAATATGAAATCTGTAAGACAATTAAAATTAAAATGGGAATCAAATTATTTCCTAGCAGTTTTGTAGCAGTATCGGTTTAATCAGGAATAATATAATATATGGATAACAAATTTCATAGAGACTTTTTTGACCGTAGCTTTCGAAAAGCTTTTTTTAGGCACATCAGTAACAAGTTACAGTTATTCTGATGAATTCGTATCGTTCGTAAGCTGATTATCATATCCCAAAATAAAAAAAGAATTTGTTTTGCAATTCTTTCCCTCTACTTCTAAAATGTTTCTATTTTCAATTCCTACACGCTTTAAAACGATATTTTCATGATTAAAAAAAAATCGAGTGTCCCGTTTATATACCGGCCTCTTTACGTCTCCCTTTCTTTTTGGAAACACAAATTATTTGTATGGAAATATATGACTTTTGCTAACTTTCCTATCTATAGAGATCTTTGATAAACACAGTAAACCATTTTTTTGTATAAGCTTTGATGATTATTTAAGCTTTTCATCATTGTAATTTAATGAAAATGATGGCGCTAGAAAATTTGTTCTACGCTGCCTTGCAAAGGATTTTTCCTCTATTAGTTTTATACTTTCTGGTTTAATCCATTTTTACCAAAGGGATTTATTTATTTTAAACTATATTTCACGCTGTACTCCTATTTATGGAAAAATTAACTCCCTTATTCGATCAGTTATTATTTACTCTACATTAGAAAGTGCGACCTGTCTGTAATACATGTTACACACATGAAAATCCTGACATAAAATGTAAGTTTTGCGAAAGCTTAAATGATATGTAAGTATTTCGCGACTTGAAATTAACGTTGGCACTCTGTATTAAAAAATATTTCAATACAAATATCCCTTTTTTAATATAAAAATACTTTTTTTGGAATTCTAAGTCAAAATATACAGTGCTGCTCCGATTTAGCGAACGATATCGAGGGTGTTTGCTAAATTTAAGGTGTTCGCTATATCGAGGTATGATTTAATGAGACAAATGTGTGAAAATTTGTAATTACAGAGACTTACATAACGTATACTTTAAACTATTCGAATATGTATATTGTATATATTCGAATTATTATTATAAATTGGAATTCGAATTATAATTTATTTCAAATGCATTATATATTGTATATAATTTTATAAAAAAATAGCATCGTATTATGGCATTAGATTCTTATTGAAATAATCTGACTAAAGTCTGTTTAGTCTTCGTGGTGATACTCCAATGCACTGCTTTTTCGAAACTGCTTTAATAGAAACAGAGACATTCATCCAGGCAGATTTTGAGCAAGCATAGTTAATCGACTGGAATTGTCTTGTTTTTGAACGATCTTCGATTCTTCGCTTTTCCCATAATTACCGGTTAAGTTTGCAAGTATCGGAGGCATTTGCACACGCTAGGAATGTTAATCTTTGCTTTGAAGTTTCCCGGCCAGGGGCCGTTCTTTCCCCTGAATGTACAAATGTTCTCGCCGGTAATAACTTCCAATATAATCCCGTTTCATCCGCATTAAAATCGCATCCGTTGTAACTTGCATATCATTTATTGCTTACTGCAGTTTTCTTTTAAAAGGCTCGAGGAACTCAGCCTGGGATGACAATTTATCTCCGGATTAGGTTAACAAACGAATCCCAAAACGTTTTTTGAAATTATCCAGCCATCCAAGACTTGCAGAAAAATCACTATTGTTAGAATTCAAACGACTACGAAAAAACTTAGCTTTTTCTCTCAAAATATTGGCGCTTATATTATTGTTTTCTCATTGCTTCAGAAACCATTTATATTGTGGTTTAAACCACCGCTTCCATATTGTGGAACTCACCCCTCTTCATTGGCACTTTTATTATTTTGAAGTAACTTGGCGGTTCGGAGTATTTGACATTTTTTCCTCTTTATTAGACAAATAGACGACTTTTTTTAACCATATTTTATACTTAGAATTCCAACTCCATCGACTTTGCAACACGGCTTTGCATACAAAAGATGCAAGTACCGTGTAAGTAGATAACATGTAAAATATATGATTGGAGAAGTCAAGTGGACAGTGAAAACAAAAGTGGTTGTAGTAACTCGTATACAAGTAGCTCGCATACTCGCCTATGACAGTAACTTGCATGATATATTCACACAATTAGAGTAGCTGTACTATAGTAACTGGCCATGCGAATTTGCACGATAACTCACACTGTAGAAAGAAGCCAAAAGTAAATGAAATAATGATAACCGTTCGCTATATCAATTACAAATTTTCATAGGCGTTCGCTATATAGGAGGTGTAATACATACGATAGGCCATTTGTTAAATCGAAGTATTCGCTAAATCAGCGTTCGCTAAATCGGAGTAGCACTGTATTACGAATTACTCTTTTTTTGCGTAAGAAAAGTATTTAATATTATTTATAGGTTACAAATCTAATTTAATATTGAAACTACGGTTAATATTTATTACAGAATTTTGGTTGAAAACTAAATTTTTGTATATTCCCTTTACTGGTTATGCTTTTCTATAATTTAAGTATTTTTTTATTAAACTATTTGTTAAGATATTTCATATTAAGATTTAGGTATTTTTCACTTAAAAATCTCGATTATTACCGAAACCTTAACTTTATTAAATATTTCTCTAAAATAAACCTCTTCATGGCATAATGTCTTTATGGCATAATGGATTGGATAGTGTACCCGCTTTTGAAGAGAGAGATTGTAGGTTCGAAGCCAGGTGTCGCCACAAATAATTATCTTAATATTCTTATTCGGAGACTCCTTGTGTATAGGGGGTCTCATCAAAAACAACACACATCCATTGCTACTAATATGTAATTGGTCAACAGAAATGGTTTATTTAAATGATCAAAATAACATAACATTTTAAGTTTTTTCGTATTGCACGATAATATTTTTTTACTTAAATTTTAACATTGTAAGCTTTTCCGTATTTCCCATAAAGTATTTTAAACATAAAAATTATAAGCTTTTTCATATTTTTTTAAACCTTTTTTTACTTAAAATAATGTTTAAGTTTAATCATACTTTTCGTTAACCTTTTTTGACTTGAAAAAATTATTTTTATTTACGTTTCTTAAAAACTTAGAATTTACGTCGTTAATCTACGTGATCATATATAGGGTGGGGGAAAAAGTATCGAGCCTTTTTCGGTCGAAATTCAAACGAAAAATTTCTTTATTCCAAATGA
>JANTOP010007018.1:0-16449 GCA_027564815.1 Symmerus nobilis
ACCATTTTCATGTTAGGAATGTCTGCGTACTTTACTATGAAAGAACGTATCTTCCTCTATCGGAATCACTCAAAAAACGAAAATCGATTTTTTGACACGTTAACCCCCTTTTAACTTTCCAGGTAACATATGTATTATATCTACACCGCCCATGTGTAGATTCTATTCCTTGATGATTTGGGGGCATGGAAAAATAATAACTTCGTGGTTCCTCTTATCCCAGCATTGTACCAAGATTCAATTGTAATCAAGATTCGTTATTATTATTATCAAGATTAGCTAAAGCAAAGCCTAATGACTCGCCAATAATTTTTTTCCACGAATAGTGGAAATAATATTATTTTCACTGATGAATACCAAATTTTTTGAAAAATGGCATTGGACTAATTGGGCGGCTTACTGGCAACAGATTATAAACGATAGCGAGCTGAAGCGGTATTTATTTGAAAGACAGTATGTATTTGCTGCTTAAGTTAGAGCCATTCAGCGATTCAGGTTGATTGGCTAGATTTATCTATGATTATAGATTACCAAATATGGTACCACATTTAAGGATTAAGTTCTGATAAGAATAACTGTTAGTAAAATAAGTTCTGAATGTATGAAATATATTCATGACAAATATCATTCTCTTAAAATAAGGTATCCTAAATATATGAGTTTATTATTATTTTACACAGAAAATAAAAAATTTTAAATTTAGGTTTCTAACTCAAGAACTATATTTCTCAGATTGAAAATTTCAAACGATATCTTATATCCCGATTCCCATTATACTTCTTGCCACAGTCACGTCCCTTTTTCAGCCACGTTCTGATAATTTTCTTTAATATCGTTACTTTCGTTACATTTGGTCATATAATGTTAATGTCCCCATTTAAATTATTTAACGTGGGTGCCTCGGAGACGTGATGATATACGATGATATATCATTCGAAATTGAATTATTTTCTGTAAGCATTTGATATGATTTAACTATCTTAATAACTATGTTACGAATTTATTTAAATCATAATTAATTGCAATATTTACAAAACAAATCTAATTATCTACTCATTACTTGTCCAATAGTTCAATACCACAAGGTATCCTATAAATGAAAATGAATGAAATACAACAAAATATCAAAAATCATTTTAACTCTGATTAGGCGTTATCACAGAAATAGATATCAAACAAAACCATTTTCAGTCTTTATTTGTTGGACTGTTTCTATGCATCCTACGTTTCTTTTATTATTGTATATAACAGTACTAATCTCAGAGGGAAAACTTAGTAAGTAGATTCGTACAGTGATTCGAATTTTAATTAATGGATTTTATACTGGCCATCTTCCCTTCCTTTTGCGGAAATTTTCTGCTAATAGCCCTTTTGAATTCAACTCTCAACTGAATTACTAGAACTAATCTAAATTAAAAATTTATTTAATTAATAATTAAGTGAAACAATATAAATCAATTTTAGATGGGTAATCGCTCTGAAAGTAATTTTAAGGATACACTGTCGTACAAATTTTCTCACATCAGATATGTTCTAGAATCTGGATTGAAATAAGAACAATAAATTTCTAAAATAAAAGAAAATGTATAGTAAATGGTACCAATAACTAATTATAAAGACAATATTATTTGGGGTGGTCTCTATTGGGCGGATTGTTCTTTGTATTCTTGTTGCTCATAAAATTTCCAACAAAGAATGGTCATAAAGGTGTGTGTGAATATAATTCATCTGCTTTCATATTCATCCACTTACTTCTAGATTGGAAAAAATCGCCCATTTAAATTCACTCAAAAAAAAAACAATTTTAATTAAATTATTTTCATATATTTATTTTACAATAATATTATATATACATAACAATAGCAATATTAATTAGAATAAGAACAGTTACCCTAAGCCCATCACCGGTTTTTAAGTTGAAGATGATGAGGTTTTTGTATCCGCAATTTTTGATTAGCTAGGTTTTTTTTCTTCGTCCTGTCCGTTACAACCATCTCCATTTCACCTTTTTACAGTTTCAATTCTTTAATTTTTGCTACTTTCTGACTTAATGTTAATTCATAGCCTTCTAAATTCGTGGCTTGTACCCGACCCCATTATTACTTAAAAACTAAATACAAAAATTAAAAACATTGATTAATATATCTATGGTTTATTACAATAATGGCGTTACAATCGAATGACGTTAAAATCTTATTGCGTAAATTATTGTTTTTGAATTAATTTAGAAATGGAATAATCTCGGAATAGGAATAAATTTAATCCCTCAGGCGTAGAAGTTAGAATATATTTTGTACCGTCTTCCCTTTGTGAAATTTTTTTTGTCAACTTTAGATTGAATTGTGAGGGGGAAGGAGAGGTTATACAAAAGAAATCTCGAAATCTGGCTTATGGTTCACATAACTGGCGATTGTTCCGATCAGTGATAGATAAATGGTACTTGAAGTCTTATTTCTAAGATCTATACTCTTCAACGACGTATGGAGGTATCTACCGAATAATAGTTTATACGCTTTGAAATTTATTTTCCATCCTAATAATTTAAAATCAGTGAAATTGAATATTTTCTCGAAAGCTTTAAGAAAGTTCCAAAAGCTTGTCGAAAGCTTTTATTTGAAATATTATTTTAGCCAGTATGGAATCTAGTTTTTCTACTAATAATTAAATTTAAATGATATCCGAAATTCTCGTTAAAAAGTTGCGTGGAAAATTAAAATATCCACAAAAGCTTCAATGAATTGAATTGAAGGAAAATTATCATGAAGATATTCGTTTTCCTTGTTTCTCTTTTCTTGAACAATTCATCTACCGACTTGAAATTTTGAATAAATATATGCTTTCATTAGTTATCAAGATTTTTGAAGCAATTTTCTTTTCTTTTTTGGGTAAACTTAAAATTTCGTGAAAATTATAGAAAATAGATTTTAAACCGTAAAAAATTAGTTTCGAAACTAAGAGCTTTCGTTACGGTTTTAATAGTTTGGGATAGCTTTCTGCGAAAATTCCATATTTCATTTAAAACTTAATGAATGGGGTACGAATTCCATTCCATATTATATGAAAAGACATTTTAATATTAATCGTTCAGTGTGCTTTGGAGATTTCGAAGATTTTTTTGGGAAAATTTGAAATTTCATTAAAGGATTGTTGTTTGGATACAAAATATAATTTTTAATGCTTTCGTATGAAAAGTTTGGTTTTGATATTTTTGTATTTTTCCCCATCTCAATTTTATAAACTTTCTGCGATCCTTTAAGAATTTTTAATTTTCCATAGATAATTTCTACTTTTTCGAATTGTTTAATTTTTGTATTTTTACCTAACTGTCAAAGCAACCTTGTGCGTTTTTACATTTTTTTTCCGGCCGTAGAAAATATTCGGTATGCAGTATGCACTCTTGTATCATATAAAACAAGCGCATATGATAAAGACTGTAAAATTTTGTTAAGGGGTTTTCCAATTCTGCACACCTTATGGATATATTGACAGCACGCCACTGACTTGAACAGAATCGTGAACATATAATACATTTCAAATTCGTGTTCGGTTAAATATGAAATTTTAATGTTTAATTTCAGCTTCATCCTAATACTAAAATTTATGTATAGCTAGTAACAATTAAGCAATATACGAATAAACATTCATTTATTTTTAATACTAATTTTCTCTATACACTGCAATTAGTTGTAAATTAATTAATTACAATAGGATCCTAATAATAAGTGCAACCACTCTGAAACTCTATAATAACCGCAATACACTTAATATAATTTTATTACATTTTTCCTTATATTATTTTTATTTCAGGATCCCCCGCCAAGAAATAAATTAGCCACACTTCGACGATCATTAAATGCATTACGACATCGAATTGGCAGACGAGGTCAATCAAAGCCACCTGATTGGTTTCTGGACAAATTTTCTAGCGGTGGTCATATATCCCATGGTGCTCCATCGGAGGAAGTTGAAAGAAATCGTTTATGTAGTCGACTTTCTGTTGATCCGTCCCTACCATCCCATTATCGGGTAAATATATATGTTTGTATATACAATATTCCATTCAATATAGAAAATAAGGATAAATGAAATGATACTTTTATTTGTTTTCAAGAAGCATCCAATTTAAATAGATTTGCCAAAGTCTGTGTGAAGAAATCATACTTTAAGACCTGATATTATATTTTGGGTTTATATACCATAGGTGTTTATTAACACTAAATATAACCTGTCAAAAATAACTGTCTAAATGGGTATACCCACGTATACTTGATTTTTAAATTAAGTTTATTTTATTGGCTGATGTAATCTTTCAGCATATCCAAAATTCACCCACTAAAAAAATTCTTATCTTACATATGGAGTCAAATATCCACCAATTTAAATCCTGTACCCAAATAAATATGCATCTGAATTTGTACGTCGTGTTACATTCGATTCTCTTATTACAGAAGCTATTATTTATATTGGATGCTGGAAAACTGTGCATAATGCTTTGATACAATGAATGAATGAGATATCCATTTCAAATTTTCATTGTTACATTAAACAACAATACATAGCCTTGTTTCCTTTTCTCCATGCAACGTAGGCGGCACGTGTTGCTGATATTCACATTCTTCTAATTCAAGTTGAAATAGTATAGATATTCGCCAATTCAAGCAAATTCCATTAAGCATTACCATCAAAGATTTACACAACGATTTTGTGTCACATTTTATTTCCTACTTCACACCTTCACTTTAAAGTACACACTCAATGTAACTTATCCAACAACAGTAGTTTAAAACCTTGCATAGTATCTTCATTAATGAGATGAACATTTTCCGAGGGATATTCGATATTTCCTTTATTAACTAGAGAGACATGAAAGAAATAAAAGTTTGTTAATCACTGTACTGTATCTAATTTATTTTATTATGCCCATGAGAAGCTGAGAAACCTAATAAGAAAATGAAATAAATTGTTCCACATTGAAATTCCTCTCCGATATACAATATATATTTCATGTGTAATTTTGATATTTTTCTACCTTCGCATTTCTTCATTTCTTTTTTTCTTTCAATTTATCAATTATAGTGGCTTGCAGTTGTGTCATTGGCGGTTTTCTATAATATAATTTTTGTCGTTGGACGAGCCGTATTCTGGGAGATAAATAGAAGCGCTCCGGCATTATGGTGGACGTTAGACTATTTATGCGATTTTATTTATTTAATTGATACATTAGTGCATTGTCATGAAGGTAAGTGTGAATAAATGGAAAATTATACACAATACAAAGCCATTCGTTTTAATTATATTGCATTGAATATCATAATAAATTAGAGGTGAACTTAATTAAAAATTACCTTCCCTCTATATTTAATTTATTATTTCTTCGATGTTGATAAGAAGTCTGTATTTTTAGTGAATTTATTAATTACAATACAATTCCACTTACATATAGATGTATCGATTAAAATTTTTATTATTACAATTCGGCAAAGTAAAATCAAAACAACGCGATATTGATGGAAATTCAACACAAAGCACAGACTAATCGTTTTATTTTAATAATTATTTTTTGGAATATGCCAGGAATACTAAGAAGCCAATTCAATATTACCTGTTCATTTCAAGACGTGATTATTAAAATCGATGATGAAATTTTGATTTGTAATTTTTTCCCATAAATATTCGAATTTTAAGTAATATCAAAAGAAATTATGTTATCCTCTTATCAAATTAACACATAATATTTCATATTGTAGGGTAAGGAGAAAAGATGATTACCAATAGTATTATAATCTTAGCATCATAATGCCAATATGCTATAGTAAAATGAAGTGAAGCCGCCTACAAATGGAGGCCCATTTACCAATTCCAATAACCATATCGAACCGATTCCTATGACTACATGACTTGATATTGCACCTCTTTCTTTGTCCTTTGGACGAGTATTTCTGTGTTTGAGATATAAAAGAATTGTTTGTACTATAAAGTGTTTGTTTGTTCGATAAAGTGTTTTGAGAACAAATTTGAATTCAAAATGCTCTGTACAATCATTTCTTTTATATTATTTTCTTCATTTCTTTAGTTTCCCATCTATAATTATTCTATCAATTATTTCTGTATATAAAATCTGTATGATACAGTGGCGTGCAATCCAATGCTCCAAAGAAGCAGAGCACACCTTTTGATATATGGCTCAACTGGATAAAAAATATATATTTATTGAAACTATTTCGACTAAATAACAACCAATTTTGATGTATAGGAATTGCTATATCAATCAATACCCAAATTATATTATGCTATTTAATGTGTGAAATGAAGTTAAAATTGCATTTGGCCCGTGCTAAATTGACTTCGGCTTAAAATGTACATATTTAGGAACATATTTTAGCCGATCAAAGTGAGGTTTGGGGAAATAAATTTTTGGCGATTAAATGCTAAATTCTTTTTAAATAATTTTAAGTTAGTTGAAATTAAGTACTAGAATGGATAACCTGTTTCAATATCTTGCAAAAAATGTTTGAAAATTCCCAACAAATTATTCTCTCTAAAAATATTCTAAATATATAAATCCTCTGTAAAATCTATGGCGTTGATTTTATTTGAACATTTTGATCTCTGACATGATATATTGAACAAAGCACCACGAATTTTGTATTATAAATTCTTGCAGTCATTTTAAAAACTTATAGGTAGTGGCCGCAATTTAAGAAATCCCTGGGGTGGAGGTTGGGGGGGGGGCAAAAAATAGTTGATACATATATTATAAGAATACATATATACATGGTTAAATAATACAACAATGGGTGTACGTATTGTTGCAGAGTAGTCAACACACTCTTCTTAATTTAATAAATTATAGACACGTTGGTCATGGTTGTTCCACATTCGAAAATTCTCTCTCAATGAACATGTTTCCCTACTTGTTTGATTGTCGATCAAAATTATGGAACAGTCAATTAATTCTGCAGATAAAAGGCTTGAAAAGCGAGAAAAATAAGGAGAATATTATGCATCACAGTATTTGGGTGACACACAGCCCCTCTCTGCGACCGCTCGCCCCAAATGATAGGATAACCCTCCTAAATTTTTTTTATGTATCACCCAGATCATTCTTTAAACATTAAATTCTAAAAAAGAAAGAACCAAAGAATCCACCCTTATTTGATAGAAATACCCTGGTTTGATAGAGAATGTTAATCAATTTTTATAGTTCAATCTCCACCAGACATCTATAATTTCAGCCAAATACTAACTAAAATATTTTAATTCCGCCCAATGTATTGCCCTTAAATCGGATCGGATCAGTGGATTATTTGTATACCTAGTTATTCAGAAAATGTTCCAGACATATTGCAGCAAATTGGGTATTTTTCAAGGAATGCTAAAATCATTTCCGAATTTCAACTTCAAAGTTGGGATTAATACTTACAAATAGGGCAGTAAGTCACCCAGATCTGTTGAAATAAATTCGAGAAATTCGTAAAAACTAGCAATTTTATAAAAATCCGACCAGTTTTTCACGAAATTTCCAGTTTTTCAAGAAATTTCCTAATTTTTATTTTTCTTCGAACGTTTTGACTTGACTATTTCGAATATAAAATTTTAATAAAATCGACCAGTTTTTACCCCAAAATTTTCTAATTTCTTACAGAATTCCGAAATTTTGTGGTTTGTTGTTTAAAATGTTACCATTTTTCATTGAGAATATCTGAAAATAATGGCTGTTTGTAATTGTAATATTTGTAATTTCATACGAATCTATAGTCGAACCTTCATAAACGACAGGTACACGAACCAAAATTATCAGCCAAATTTCAAGACAAGCAAAGACAGATAGGTACCAAAATTCATTGAAACTAATAAATTTGGTAATATTTTGTTAAGCTCGAGCTGTTGTCTACGTCTTAGAAAACCCATTAAAATTAACTGTCACTCGACTCACGTACTCATCAGTAGCTTACATAGTAGTCGGAACTGCTAACATCAAAGTATTTTAGAAACGGATTGCCCAGTTATTTTGAACTCGTAACTGGATATTTACAACTAATTCTTCACATCTTTTATGTGTTTTTAATACAATTTATTTGGTTGAATTGCAAAGTAGTTTTGGGTGGCAGAGGAATTCATTACTGTGCATTTATTCTACCTATAGGGTGTCTGGACTCGACTCGACTCGAATCGGACTCGCCGAGTATTTGGGCAATCACTCGTACTCGGGACTCGACTCTAATACTCGCGAAGACCTAATTTTTGAAGCTTTAAAAGAAAATTTATGTATTTTAGATCTGGTATCTGGTATCTGATTTTTATTCCATTTTTGTTCTTCCGTCAAAAATGGAATTCAGCAAAGAAAAAATCAAAACAAAGCTAAACCCAAATCTGGAGTCTGTTTTAAATTGCAACAGTTGTTTGAGATTCTTGGCCAATAAAATAATCAAGCTTGTAAAACTAGAATAATTCATCTAGGAAGCTTTAGTTGAGCTAAACTGCTCATATATCCTTCAGGGTATCGATTATAATGAGCTGAACCTGCCAAGTTGGCAATTGAGGTCTGAAACGATAAGACTCTGCACGAGTGAATGCAAATTGGTATAAAATAAATTAGCCACAATTTGTGCTTACCAAACAGGCTTTAGATTTAGCAGTGCAATTATTGAAAGGAATTTGCAAAAAAGGAAAGAAAAATAAATGAGCGAAAGTTTTGACAATGGAGGAGTTAGATTTAATATTTAAAAAATGCAGAAGAACCTTCAAAAGAGCTTCCGAAAGTTATAGCAAACTGAAACACGAATTTTTTGCTTCTCAAAAATCCTGAAACATTAGCAAGTAATCTGGAAGATCTGTACAACGCCGTTTCTACTGAGAATTCTAATACTACTTAAAATGAAAGAACCTATTCGAATTTTTGCACGATTTAATTAGATCGAGACTAGCAGACAAGGAAGTCAAATAAAGAGAACTTGATTCGAAATAAAGATTTAACAATTATTATTAAAAAAAATTAAAATTCGGTCTTGAATCGAACGCGACGAGTCTTTAAAAATTTAGGATTTAAAATCCTCGAGTGCTGAAAACCCGAGTTTTCAGAAACCCTAATTCTACCTAATATTCTTAAGTTTTTATTTTAATAATCGAGTAATTCCTTGTTGAAGTTCTAACTCGCTATTTTATGGAAGAAACAGTATTGAAAATGTCACAAGTGGTGAATGTTTTATACAGTTAAAAAAATGAGCCGATTGTATATTCCGTTTCTAGGATTCTACATTCCAATTCATCCCTGTGATGTGATCTTCTGTGATTAACTTAATTCTGAGAATTATCTAAGAGATATTGCAAGACATATTTTTATAGGAATTTAGATTTGGTTAAACCTGCAAAGATCTGCTTATAAATTGAATATTTGAATATATGCAATGAGGTTATAAAGTTAGGGAAATATTCCTACCAACCCCATTTTCGGAGTAACAATTCTTATACGGTATAATGGCTTCACTGATAATTGTATTTATGGTCTATCCATTATTTATCCATTTATTCGAGGTAATATACTGATTTAAGTTGGGAAAACCAGACCAACTTAATCAAAGCAAACCTTCGTCTTGCCAACACTGCAATAAAAGATCCCAATCTGGCAATAAGTACACATCAATTTTTAATTGTCACAATATTAGTAATAATAACTGTTCTAGGTAATGACATAGTCAAATTCAATCATGTCGTTCTTTATGAAAATACTTTAGAAAGTTTATAAAATTAGTGATAAAAAAGTTTTAATTTAAAGCGTTCTGTTTATACTTTGGTATATGTTTTGAACAATTTATTAAGTTTTTGTACTCATGCAAATATTATTCATTGTGGGTGTCTTTCTATTATATTTTCCATGGATGATTTTGTTACATTATTTAGTTGTATACATCAGGTATGGATGGTATAGATGGGAACAAAAGAATCCTTCTGTTTTCAGTAGAGCATTTTCATTCAATGACTTTCATTTCCGTATAGCATTTCCATTTAATTTATTTCTAAATAGGATTATAATTAAGAATGGTGAATATCTATCTGGTTTTGCCTATATTATTTATTTTGCTGACGTCTTTAATTTAATACAACAATGGATTAAAGTATGACCTGAACCGATGAACAGAAAACCATAAAGAGACGTCAAGGTGGCAAGGATAGGATTGATTACACCTGTGGTAATCTCCATCAAAATTCTTTAAGGAAAAGTCTATCAAATTGGTGTATTCCTTTAAGTTAATAATCAAGTTGTCATGGATAATTCTTATAAATAATCACTTAAAAAAATGAAGAAATAAAATTTCTTACAATTACTTCTGGGAAAATGCTGGGAAAAACAATAGATGAAAATATCTTATTAGACATAATATTTATTTCTATAAATGATGATTGAATATCATTCCATAATGTTCGTTTATCTATTAATTTATCTGTATTCCGTTCATTTGGCTACATTTCCCTTTTCTAATAGTGTTTGGAATGATTAATATACCGATTTTGCTAGAAATGGAAATTGAATCATTCCTTCGAAATTTGAAATCTGATAACAAGTTAATATTAATTGGTCAATACAATAAACTTCATTCTAAATGGATAAAAGGAAAACACATTACTTTACTAGCACAATGACCTATAGTTTTTAGCAATATTCATAATAGTTCAGGGAAAACAAATATGTGATATTTTCCATTCATAATCGTTTACGATTATATTTTCATAGTAATGACGACTGAAATTCTATTCATTCTTCAACTTATCTGATTGTAGTATACCTTAGCTCCTCCGTATAATAGCAGTGTTATAAAAGTAAGTATACATCTAACAAAAACCACTATTATAATAATAGTCCCAGTGTCAGCTATTATTATAATACTTACTATTATACTTCAGTCCATTAAAGTTGTTATTATTTGAGATTGAATGATAACAAATAAAATTTATTTTCGGAAAACAGTTAAATGTCTCATCGGTAAGTGAATCTAGCTTGAACTTTGAAACAAGTATAACAAATAAGTACGACCCACTTGGTAAATCAATGCATAAAATTTTATATACTTGTCCTTTTTTGATCATAAAAATTGATTCTTACAGTGGCAAACATTTTCGATAACCTCTATTTTGTACAAAATGATTTCGTATTATTAAATAAACTTTAGTCCGTCAAATTATTTTTGTGAGTTTCCATTCTTTCCTATATGTTCGTTAGACCATTTAATAGAAACCATTTTTGTTAGTTATAATAACAGATACTTAACAATTTTCCAATAACTAAAATTTATGATCTATATATTGAATGAAATTTATTAACTAAAATGAGAAATGGACCGACGAATGAGAAAAATGCAATCATAAAGATAGTTAGAAAGAAATGAAGACAAGTGCAGGAAAAATCACCGGTAACTTAGATTTCTAGTTTTATTGCGAATATACATATAATATGATTATTTCATTACGATCAACTAACATTACATCATTCTTATGGAAGGTATATACCTTGGAAGGTATATATCTGGCTTCAGAGTCAGGAACTACGATTAAACTGATGAAAATTGGAAATTAATTGAAATTTGAAAAGATTTCCCAATAAGTTTTGTATGAAAAATTGGGTTATGGGAAACTTGCTAGAAAAAAGAGAAAATTGCAACATTTTCTAAATATGTGACAATAATTACAGACAATTTTTCGCACATTTCAAAGAAATACGAAGAATTTGAAAAAATCAGAAAATTCATGCAAATGGGAAGATTTGATAAAACACCGAATAATGAGTTAAAACATTTCTCGACTTAAAACATAACTTATAGAGAATTAAAACTATTCTATAAAATCTGACAATTTTACATCATCATCCGACATCAGTACATTTGATAAAAATTCAAAATTTTTACAAAAGCAAGGCCTTTTAAATAAGTTGTGAATATTTTAAAAGTGTTTTTCTGTACGTGATATCTCTGGAAAATCGGGATATTAACAATTATTATTATTGTCTATCTACTCACCAGACGTTTGGACCATCAATCATCAGAAAATGAAGTTTCAAATCGAATTTTCATTATTTTCCCCACATGACAAAATTTTTTGTTTTTCAATAATTTTTATTGCATTTTTATCAAAATTTCTGATTAAAAAAAAATTAGGTTAATCTCGAATATTAATCATCAGTTTAATGTAATATGCAGGCAGGGTAAATCAATTATACAGATGTCCCACAAGTTATGCGGTTTATTGGTTCCGCGTATGTCCGAAATCGCGTAAGTCGGAAGTCAGGATTAGTGTAAACTATTATATTTCGTTTTGCGTAACTGGAAACCGCGTAACTTGAAGTTAGAAATTCATGGAAATAAGAAGGTTCCGTTCCAAGTGCGAGAAGGATGTAGTTTAAATATAAAAAAATGTTGGTTATGTTTGGAACACTCTGTACTTAATACAGTTTGTTATCCAAACAGAAATACATATATACACAAAATAATTTCATTAAACATATGATTGCAATGGTCATTCAACATAAATATACAAATTGTTGACCTATTAGCCAAAAGAACTGCTTCAGATCGCAATTTTCAATAAAATTAAATTCACATTTAAATGAAATGGAATTTGATGAGCAAAAAATTTGATTTCCTTTATATTGTACATATCTTTTATATTCTTTTTATCGATTTATTTGCATATTTGCAATATTTGATTTCCCGTCAATAATATTAAATTTATGATTAATTAGTAAAAATATTAATTGATTCTGATGACAAATTAAATAATTTAATAATTGATTTTTTGATGAAATTTAAAATAAGTTAATAAATTAACAAACCAATTTAAGAATTTCTATCCCCATTTTATGAATTAATTTAGTATATAAGATTTGAAATTCTATAATAAAAGTTAGTTGATTTTTAAATTTGAAACCAAAAATAATTCTTGCTTTACTTTGACCCAAAACAGGTTATCTAGTTTTAGTTTCAAAATCGTAATGTTTCCAGATTATGCATGCCTTTGTATATTACGAGCAAATCCTCACAGAACATAAACCTGAAGTAATTCCCGAAGAAGCAATGGTACTAGTACGTAACATCTTCCAGTATAAATTACAAATTTTACACGAAATAAAAGTTTGTGACATTTGAAGAGCTAACTATGTTCATATGATCTTGAAACTTTACTGCAAAATTAGTCTTCAACTTCTTCTTTGCGAAAGAGTATTTAATTTTCTCCCCGTCGTTTCGCCATTTTCGTTCCAAAAATTTAAATCGTAAGATAATTAAAAATTTATATTTATAATGGAAACTGAAATTTTCGAGCGATAGGTAATAATTAGTAATAATAAGACGTGAATTTTTCATGAAATTTCAAATTGAAATTTCATTTTTCAATTCAATATGATAAATCGATATGTGTTAATTAGCATATATTTAATGAGTGTTATTAAATGACGCAAGTATTTAAATTTAGCAAAAAAAAAAGCTTCCGAAGCGAGAATCGAACCCGCGATCCACGTATTACCAGGCTACCCTTAAAGCTAGGTACTCGTTTCGTTGAATATTGTTCTACCTTTACTGAATAACTCTCACTCGGAAAATTTCAAAGTCAATTTTCTCGAAAATTTCAGAAAAGTGCATCGAACTGCTTTGGGAAATTTATATTCGAGCTCTAAACTTCACGTACCGTAAATAAAAAAGAGTAAATAAATCCCACTGGCATGTGTCCTTCTCGTAAGACCTTTACCTATATTCACGTTTTAATGAATTTATGTGTAGTATATCCCCATTACATTTATGTTTAATTTGACATGGAAGTAATCTAGATTACCTCGAGCAACTCCATTTTAACTCTGTTTTATAACATTCTGAAAATTGTAGATTTGATTTCTTGTTCAGATTATGCACAAATTTGTCTAGTTACGAGAGAATCATTCTCATGTAAAAGTTATTGATTACATATTTGTGAAAATTTTGAAGAGTAGCGCAATAATGCCCGTTGAAAGCCGTTTAAAGCTTATGCATCAAATGGGCAGGCGGATTTGAAATTTTTGCAATTACGTACCGCGCTCTAGTCTCTAATTCTAATTTCGTTGAAGTAATTTTATTTATTCCTTTAATGTATGACATTATTTCAACTGATAATTACAAACAAGAGGCTATGTAGGAAAATGAACTAATAAGCTTTCTTTTATGTATTTTAGTATAAAAAATGGAAATTTTTACTTTTTTTTCCAAAATTATGGCGCTGGAGTCGATCGTAAAAATCGAGATTTTTTTGTGAAAATAGAGATGATGAGATAGATAGAGGGAAATCGAGATCATATCTATGGAAAGGCATAGAAAGAAAATACCGAATTCTTACAAAATGACAGAAGTTTGAAAAAAGTCTCAATTTGTTTGTTAAAAATCGCACCGAATATTGGCCGTGACTTAAAACATTTAGATCATATGACTTCTCTGTAACATATATTTACACAGAATTTTAAGAGAAGTTTTTCTGAAAACATGGTTTTTGCTATTGTCGCTTGTCTATTCACAACCTGACCATTCGTTTGTGAAATCATAAGAAGTACTAATTCTATTATAATTATAATTCTACATATGGTACATTTATATTTCCTGTGACTTTTGATTGCTACTACTTTGTTGGTTAAGTTAGTAATCGTTAACAGATTTGCGAGCCTTCCGTAAAAAAAAGTGGTAAGTTAATAAAAGTAATCAAGTAAATATTAGAGACAACGAGTATACTGATGTCTATCACCTTATAAAGAATCTGGAATTAACATGCTTTATTTATACCTGTTGTTATCTCAGCGACCACTATTATTTCAGAAATTCACAGCTATCCAAATTGGCGCCCCAGCAGATAGTCTTGTACCAAATATTCTATAATTTTATATTTATAAATCCATGTTCTATAATATAATATTCTATATAGTATTCAACCAACAGTTCTAATTGTGGTTTGAATGAAATGAAATGTCTGAAAATAGTATGACTTCCTAATTTTGCGGCTTTACACTTTCATTAAATAGCAATGTGAATATTATAAAACTTTTCTTATGTAGTATGTACCAAACTCCCATATATAAGACACAGGATGTAGCTCTTCATATAAAAATGTTATCCCCCCTATCTTATATTTTTCAAGTGGAGTTTCTTAACTCAAATTACACCCTATTGTTTACATACGGATAAAGTTGTGAAGATCAAAATATCCTAAAATCGTTTTACTGCTATATAATATGGGCTATGAGTTTCGAATGTCAATGAAATTGTATTATGTAAGATAATATCTACAAGAAAATATGTTTCCTAAAAGCCATTATATAAGATTCGTTTAATATTTTCACATATCGACCGTTCCGCGAGAATAAATATCTACCAGGAAATATTTTTAATAATAAGAATATTAAATGGTGATTAGAAATAAGACTGTATACGTAATAAGAAAGGAAATAAAATATGGTTTCAAGGCGAATTGAAGCTCGTATGAAAAATTAAAGAGAATCATTTATTTATTCCATAAAAAACTAGGATTCTTGGCTAACTAAATTATAATACATTTATTTCCTTAATAATGTCAAATTTCTGAAAAATGTCTCGTTGCTATTTTCTTGATTTTTTACAAAATATCCTTAATTTCCAATATTTCAATAATTCATTAGTATATTGCGAGATAGTAACTATTATGTCAATCGACTCAAATACTCTTCCGTGAAAATTCATAAAATACAATTCATCGAACGGAATAGCCGATATTGTTATTTAGAAAGTATTTCAGGAACAATATGAGTGGTGTACTACCACATCTACTACTATGTAAATAAAATATATATTATTCAACTATTTACGATGTATTTCTTGGCAGTACACGTGTACTGTTGTACCTACATATAACTTGATATTTGCAAAGTGTCAATTTCGATGAAATTACATGGGTGTACGGCAGGCACACCCTTAATCACTTAAGAAATATTGGACCTTCGATTTCCACATCAATTGGATAAATAAACAATTTTCTTTCTAATTTTCTATTTATACAATAGTTATGTAATATTGTATTTATGACTCAAATCTATTGAGAATTTTAAACAAGTAATTACTTGAAAAAATATCAATATCTGGTCACACCCGTCTAAGGTTATACTAAAAGTCTATAGATCTTTATTTGCTAAACTTTTAATTTGAAAGTTTCCTTAAATTAAATAAAATAAAATGTTTACTAAAAATAGAGATTCCATTTCATTCTGGATTCAATACATAGATTTCATAAAATCGGTAAATGGCTTAATGTAACCGATAGATGGGATGGAATTATTTTGGGTAATGATTAGGGTGCGGATTTTTATGTAATAAAAAATCTAAAATATGTACTTAAAATATGTGGTTAAAACTCCAAAATATGTGCTAAAAAATTTAAAATATGTGCTAAAAAATTAGTAAAAAATAAGTATGT
>JANTOP010007029.1:0-16430 GCA_027564815.1 Symmerus nobilis
ACATCCTTGTTTCACGCCAGAACGGACAGTAAACCACTGTCCAAGCTTTCCGCGATGAATTATCCTGCATTTGGCTTTCTTATATAGCCCACGAATAATATTCAAGAGCTTTTCAGTTATTCCATAGCTGCTGAGTATTTTCCACATCATATCTCGATTTAAGCTGTCGAATGCCTGTTTGAAAGCCACAAAGAGCGTATATAATGGTGACTGCCACTCAACTGACTGCTCAACAATAATTCTTAGCGTGTTAATGTGGTCCACACAGGCACCCATTACACAGGTAAATTAATCGCTTTCGACAATCAGTTTGCTTATAATACCAGTAGATCTTAAGGCCGATATGAGCACATGCCTAACTACCAAGTCTCATATACTCGAAAATAAATTAAGTTTGAAAACATCAGTCTAAATATTGAAAACATCTATACGGTAAATTGTAAAATTTAAACCATATGAAGAACAAATATTATTTTTTACAGTCAAACTATATGACCTTGAGATTTCAAATATGCAACAATTTGCATAATATGCATTGGATCCATAGTGATCAAAGTGACAAAGTGAAATATTCTGCTATAGTTAGTGTGCCACGGCTTTCCACATTAATATGGAAAATTACTTACAACAATTGCATTTATATTACTCTAACTTTATGAATCTAATTTGAACTATTGCTAACTTATAACAAAACAGGATAAATTAATTCAATAAAATACAATTTTAATTTACAATAAAAATGACTGAAACCGCGTATTGAGCAATAGTTAATTTCGGAGAAAATGGCGCATACGACTGCCTGAAGGATCATAAAAATAAATTACCGTAAGATACCAATTTAATTTATCATCAAGTGTGCCCGTGGAACGGACAACTAAATTATACTAAATTTACCTTGTTGACTTGTAATGATGACTACAAGTTGCTACAAGGCAATGTTTTACCTAGACTTATTTTGTCGGTATAACTTTTACAATTCCTCCCATACCGTGCTAATAGATATCTACGGAGATAATTTACATTCCTGCAGTGTTTTAAGTCGACTTGTGTATTTAATGTTATTTATTATTATTTATTATTGAATGCATTGCAAAAGGTTAAGAGGAGGAGCGGTTCATACATTTTATTGAACAAATTCTTTGAAAGAGTCACGTTAGAAATCATTTCGTTTGCTATATAATTCATATACTTTTCAATAAAACTAAAAAATATCCAAAATCAAATTACTTCATTATTTATTGAACTATCATATCATCATCTTTCAAATATATTTTCTGTGGCATATATAATACATACTTCTATTTAAATCTGCATCTGCACTATATATTGCATGCTGGACCTCTTGATACCAGTCATAAAAATGTATAATATCAAGATTGTGCAATTTTGTCTATAATAAATTTATTTAATAATTTGTATGGTCTATTCGTTTCGATTCATTGGTTTCTCACGCGTCATCTATCTACACTACAATATCGTTATTTAAATAAATAGTGTATTAAATAATATTAAAACAATATAATAATTTTAATTTCTTCTTTTATAATAGCTGTCTTTACATTCTATGACCGTCAATTTATTGAAACATTTAATATTAGCAATATAATACAAACTGCACTTGCCATTGCATATTTAATTCGCAACAAATCCGCTTCTTATACATATTATACTTACATTTCACATTGTCGTGCCTACAATGTAAATCTGCAGCAGACCTAGTAATATAAACTTTATATACAAATTTATATTACAGGTATTAGCTTTTAGCTTAATGTTTTCACATCGTTTATTACAACCAATCATGAAACTAATGAGCCATTTTATTGTATTTTTTTACGTTAAATAATTTATTTAAATGGTTTTTTAAGGTTGATGAATTAAGATATTTTTGGATACAGATTTATGTTGGGTTTGTCGTGGAATAAGATAAACATCTCGTAAAAATTTGTAGTAATTAAATTAGATAATTATTATATTATATTTAGTAGAAGTAATTTAAGTTATTTCTGTTTAGAACTATCAAATATAATATTAAATTCAACTCACAGATCCTGATGGGAATTATGTAAGAAATGTGTCTTTAATTTCATAATACAATATGTTTCATTTCATTATATCGATTATTATGTAAAACCAAACTTTATTTTACAGAAGCGGTCCTTATAAAATTAAACATCAATTCAATTATCCTGTGGAAGATTGATCTGCGAGAAAGCTGGTAGGAAAATGCCATAATAATATAGATTGATATAATAATTAGATTGATTTCATAAAATAACCTAATCTAATAAAAGATATGTGGAGTGCCAAAATTAGCTGTATTATAGTTATACTATTTTTTGCTGCATCGTGATAAGTTTCAATTAAAATAAAGATAACTGATAAGTTCATACTTCGAGATTTGAATTTCCGTGAAGAAAAGGCAGTCACGACAGACCATTTGTAAAGGAAGAGAATTGAAACAGAGGCAAGGAACGAAGCGATATGTATCGTCTATCTATATAGCTAATTAGGTTGTACATTTTCTCGACATTAATCACTAATTTGTTGAGACTTATAATTATATTATATGAAGGGGATCGCACCAGTTGTAGCGCGAAAAAATAGGTCATTTTTAGGATTTTTTTTATGAAAAATACTAAAGTTTTTTATAATCTCATCTTAAGGGGGTCCTGACACCCACCTGGCGAACTTATATTTTGCTGTGAACGAATTTGGCTTTCACCCTCTCAGAAATAATCTAAAAAATTTTTTGAATTTTGGCCAACTGATAATCCAAGTTCATATTTTTTTTTCTCGACTTGAAATTAACATAGCATAAAACCCTCCCACCATAATCCTAAGTATACGTATCCGAACTAGTAGAAAAAAACTTGACGCAAATAACTTAAATGGTAACCGAGAAAATGTTCCTTAGACGTTGAAAAACGTTACTTTTCACAACAGCTGATTGAACAAAACAAAACAGTTTTCGCAGCTGTCATTTGGGCTGCTTTCTGTTGGTGATCAAATGAACTGTTTTTTACGGATTCGTGTTCAACCACACGTAGAGACTTAGTTTCCATAGAGTTATTTATTTATATACTAATAAAATGCTCAGAACATCCTATAATTCACTTTACAAATGAAATAAAAAAATTAATTTTTTTTTTTTTTTAATTTAAAAAAAAAATAGATCAAATTATAATTTCAATAAGGATGGTATATCAAAATGACCGGAATTTATTATAGTTTTTTTAAGGCACTAAAAAAAGTGAAAAAAAAAATGTTACTTTTGTCAGGACCCCCTTAACTGCCGAGCAGTTACTCTCCAAATGGCTGTAACTCAAAAACTATTTGAGATATCGATTTAAAACTTTAATATGTTATTTTTAAAGATATAACTTATCGAAATATGAAAAATCGATTTTTTTTAAATTTCACACTAGTTGTGCCCCTTAAAAACAGAAAATTGATTAATAAGATCAATTTCAATGGTATGCTGTTTCGATGTTAAGGAAAGCACTCCCCAAAAAATTGAAAAATTCATTTTTTTTTTATTTCCGGGTAATAATATAGACTCGATTCTACATCGATCGCCACACCCCCCTCGTATGAGTAGAAGCGTTTCAAATAATGATGTAAACTTGTAAATTCATGCCTATTTACGAAGCGCCTTACTTGTTATTTTGCTTCTCCTGAAAAGTAGTGTTTTTATTACTTAGGTGCACTTTTCTAAAAGACTACACAACCTGTTCACTTAAATTTTGTTTGTTGGGAAGGTGGCACTACTGGCTGTCAACAGAGCAGAGGGTTTTTTTAATTTTGATTTTTACAGGGGTTTTGCTTCTACAAGAAAATTACTAAACTTTGAAGGTTCATAGAATTTTCCACATAAATTATTTTAAAAAGTAAAATACACGCCTACAATTTCGACGGAATCGGCCCAGTAATTCCTGAGAAAAGTGCACCTCAATTTGCACTGAAATTGCTCTGGGAGTGCTCCTCTTAAGGAGGTAGTTGGTCTGTCCATTTTACATCCAAAATCGAGGTACTTTTTTCTCTAAAATTACCCAACCGATTTTCTTAAAATTTTGCAAGCTCTATCTTGGCTATGAATAAGAATGTTGTCTGGAGGATTAAAAAAAAACATGGGGATTTTACAGCAAGTTGAAATTCAGATGAAAAAAAAAAATTTCAGCATGCTGTAAAATCCGTAATTAGGTAGGCTCAAAAAAAATTATGTTCTTTTCAATATATATTCGGATTCTTAATCTAAAAATATTAATACGTTTCTTTTTATTTTTTCTCTCATCCCCTAATTTACGAGATAAAAATTTCAAATATTCAAATTTTCAGTACGATTATTTGAAATTTGTCGGTTCAACCGTCATTCAAGTGTTTTTAAATGGGAATAACTTTGGAACTAAGGGTCAGAATCAGAAAGGGATACTGTAAAGGAATATTTCTATATTAGTTTGAAGAGTAAGTAGAACCCGAATCTACAAGAAAAAACAAATGTTTTTTAAATTGAGCCTACCTAATTGGCTTGACTGCGATGAAAATACTCGATAATATTGGAGCATTATTGTTAGTAATGTTAGGGAACGTAAATCAATCAATTCCTTTCGAGCTGAGTCAATAGTTTTATAAAACGGAACCTTCTGCTGGCACCGAATACTGAAAAATCTTCTTTTAACTATTTTCCTAAGAAGTTGAGTATCAAATAAGTTGTATCGTCATATATTTAATTTCTTGGTGTAAATTTGTGAATTTCTTTAACATTGAATTACTTATAGTTCATTTTAAGAATTATTTATCATAGTTATAGGAAAAGAATAGTACGAGGGCGGGTGGGTCATAGTACGAGGGCGGGTGGGTAAAAAAGTTATCGGCCGTTATCGTTCAATATGTGGGGCTCGAAACAAAATCTGTATTACCATTCGTTAATGTCATCGTGGGCGATTGTCGCTAAAATTTTAGTCAACTGTGTCTCTTAGTTTGTGTTTGGCAGCCATCCAAATAATTTGTGTTGTAATTTCAGCGAACATGGAAACCGTTGAATAAAATTCTTGTTTTTGAAACAAAAAGCGAACGATGAAATCAAAGCAGAATTAGACGAAGTTTATGGGGAGTTTGCTCTTTCGTTATCAACAATAAAATATTGGACAGCTGAATTTAAACGCGGTCCAGCGCATCATCAAAAAAATCACAATATTGACGACTGGTCGACCGCGTAACTATTCCTAGTCGCCCGCGTTTCTGATATGTACACGTCTCTAATGCCCGTTCCAAGCACCGTTCGTGACAAACCTTTCGACAGAGACAGAGACAACGCTCTACAATCTCGAAGTTCGAAGCCGATTGCACTAGTTTACACCAAAAAAGAGCTGGTTTCTCATAGACCTTTTTCTATCTATTTTGAGGCGTACATTCCAAAAATGCCAACTATTTTCTATTCTTAAGAATTTTTTCCGATATATGCTCAAAAAACACATTTTTTCGGACTTTCTTCAGTTATTTGCTTATATCCCTACCAACTTTTAATCCGATTTGTATATAGCACAAGCACTATTTTGTCCTCTTTCGAAAATACATCGCGAATTTGCATCCAGCCATCATGCATTCGTCCCAAAAGTCTTCGTAACGCTTTTCAATTGTTGCCGGAAACGCTCACCTTATTAATCACTCTCCGTATTTACAATATCCTGTATTTACAATAGCATTGTTCGCATTAATAATAAGAAAATAAAAGAACATCATTGTTCAATTTATAAACTAATTAATTTGAGAAGAAGTCATTATTTTCTGTAATTAAAATAACTTGATATTTGTATTATCTATGTTTATTTTAGATTTTAATTTATTTTGGTTTTGAATTACTTCTTTTCTTATGATCACTTAACACATACGATGTTGGTAGACCGCCGCCTATAATTTAGAAAAAAAGTCGCCCGTGGTGATTAAAAGTCTGGCCACCCCTGTTATATAATATTACATTACTAGCTGACCCCGCGAACTCTGTTCCGCTAAGAAAAAAAATTTCCATCAAAATTTACTGAAAATAAAATTTTCAGAATTTTCCAAATATTGTTTTTAAACAAAGTTATTAAATAGGGATGTGCCGAATATCCAGTATCCGGCCTATCCGGCTGGTTTTCCACTATCCGGCCGGATAGTCGGATATCTAGCAGTATCCGACCGGATAATCGGATAGTGGAAAAAAGATATAAAAAAATGAGTAATTAATAACTAATTAAAATTAGGATGTTATAACATAACAGCGGAAAATTCATTTTTTTTCTTGTATCGGTTCAACATTCTTATATCGGTTTTTATCAACCCTAGTATATTTCGAGATTTTGCGGATTATTATGTCAGTTCATTATTCATTTTCTTAAACTTTGCTTGAGAGAGTGCAAATACAAACCAAAGATACAAATGTTCGGAAAACAATATTTGTTGACAGCTTTACTCCAAAAATAAATAAACAAGGAGCTTTTAGTGAATTGACTCTTCTACAAATAGCGCTATACACTAAGCGTTTTTATCTCTTAATCCCTACGCTACTCAACTCCACAATCAAAATATTATGTCATTATTGATCAGTTACTAAATTATTAAGGGATTTGAATAACATTTTTTTTAAATTTGAGCAATATCCGGCTATCCGGCCGGATATCTGGTATATGGTTTCAGACAAGTGCCGGATATCTGATATCCGGCTATACGGCAAATTTACTATCGGGCACATCCCTAGTTATTAACAACATACTGCACAAAACACCCGAATATAGTCCATTTTTTCTGTTTTTGTGTCAAGTCGCAGTAAATGTGTCATAACTTTTAAAAAAAAAGACCTTAATCAAAATCCTCTATGTACAATTTCTTTATTATGAAATTACGAACAGTAAACAGAAAAAAAGATCAAAACCAAAAATAAAATGGACTGCCAGAAGCATTTTGAAAATGCCCCCTTTTAAGCTATTGTTAATAAATATGTTAAATATGTTTGTTATAATTATTTTTGCAATTTTTTACATAACTATTATCTACTAATCGAGCAGTTTATACAACAAAAAAATTATAGAAATTTATTGAATATTAGCGATTTTGGCCATTTGGGTTGCATGTTCCCTTAAACTTTGTCTAACTTTGTGGAACTTACTAATTCAAATAAAAAAATGACTTTATCCAAATACACTCCGCGACAATAAAATATAGGCACCAAGTTTTTCAATATTTGAAATATTTTTACATATGTATATATCTGAAATGTTATTCAATCGTTTATAAAGGTTCATTTCCCTAACGAATCATGAAATGATCTATTGTATTAGGTATATAATTATAATAAATTGGATTGAAATTAGCAGCACCCTCCTCAATCGCTATTTGCAACTCATTTAGATTGTTAGATTGTTTCCTTTCGCCGTAAACAGCTTGAAAATCCGGGGATTTTGCGGGCCAAGTAAGGACATTGATTTTATGATCGCTAAACCATGTTTTCACCAACTGTGATGAGTGACAAGGGGCGTTATCATGTGTGAAAATAATATTTTTCGGCGTAAACGTTGTACAAATGGCAAGTAGTGATTCTCCAACAATTTTATATATGACTCAGAGTTCAATATTCTCGGAACAAAATATCACTTACCGAACGCTAATATTACTCCCCATACCATCAAACGACCTCCACTTCGTTGTCGTCCCATATTGACAAGCTCTGATTTGCGCACATCGTGAAAATAGTATGCATACATGCTTATAAGCATCAGGACCATCCATGCAAAAGCGTTATTCGTCTCAAAATAGAGCTTACAACAGCCTACAAGAAATTTAGCTTTAAAAAGCTTTCATTTTTAAATTTTTTCATTTCTAAATTTTTTCATTTGTTCAATTTTTATTATTAATAAATTTATTTATTCTACAGTGTATTCCACCTATAATGGGCTCGCTTATAATTGACAGTCGCATATAATGAACCATTTCCTAGGTCCTGACTGAACAGTCATTTATGTCGAATTCGATTGGACTTCAGTGAAGTACACCTTTCACTAATGTGTTCAAATTTAACATTAGATAGAAAGAGATGCACATAGAAAGTGAACTTCACTGAAGTCCAATCGAATTCGACATTAATATAATACAATATTTTTTAAAATGGATATAATGGACACGCTTATAATGGAATCTCGGTTATAACATACTATATTTGAAAGTTTGTCCACTGTAAGCGAGGTTTAAAAAGCTCGCTCTCCATAGGTACTCTGAAATAGAAACATAAATTTTTAGAAGTACAGGGAATATAACTGCGGAAGTCATAATTATTTTGTGTGATGCTTGAATTTAAGAATTTAGTTTTACGAATAAACACAATTCTCTTACCAAAATAACCATAACTAACCTAAAATCAATGGTAAGAATCTGAAGCTACGATTCGAAACCGTTCGCTGCGGTCTCCGTCTTGGGTTAAGACAAGAAGACCGGCAGCTACAATACTTTTCAACATTGTTCGGAAATGGTTGTATGGGCGACCTAAGTGAATACTCGCAGCGCAATTTTTATTTGAATATTTACCCTGATATTCGATCGGTCCGATCCTACGTTAGATAAAACCCTAGCGTGGCGTTTTTGCGGCACAACCTAGATAGTTTTCATTTACATTGCCGATGGTGAAAAATCGGATCAAATAGGAGGGAAATACTTTCCCGCATATCTTTAAGATGAGATCTACCCATTTCTTTACAATGTCTACTTTTAAAAACTGAACGAACTAGTTGCGAATATGGTCCATGAAATTTCCTAATTTCTATAAAATTTTTTGATTGTTGTAGTCAATTAGTATCAATAAATGAATTATCTATTTCATTTTTAGGCATTCGATCGCCGTCGCCATATTGTCACTAATGTTCGCTGAAACAAATGCGGTAAATTCTTTATTCATACTAAGACCTCTTTAAATGCACTAATTTCAATTATTTTTGTCATTTTATTAGCAATTCTGGAATGATGCAAATTCAAATCAAGGAGGTGTAGGACTTTACAAACGACCCGACAGATATGAACAACCATATCAAACACCAATAAATGTTGATAGTAGTTACGATATAATAGATACAGTAGGAGCAAGGCTCTCCGGACCACCGGCAGGAAATTGTACTGGTTCAGGTTGCTGCATACCAAAATGTTTTGCAGAAAAGGGAAATCGAGGTTTACCTGGAATATCTGGTTTGACGGGACCGAAAGGCGTTCAAGGATTTGCTGGCAGTGAGGGTTTACCTGGGCAAAAAGGTAGTAAAGGTGACCCCGGTCCTATTGGCCCACGTGGACCAAAAGGCGATACTGGTAAACCAGGTGTTCCTGGTTATCCCGGTGTAGAAGGATTAAGCGGTATCCAAGGTAACCATGGAGCTCCAGGTATCCCTGGCCGAGATGGTTGTAATGGCACCGACGGTTTGCCGGGGCTACCAGGTTTAGCTGGTGTATCCGGCCCACGTGGATTTCCAGGTACCGGTGGTGATAAAGGTGAAAAGGGCGAACCGGCCCAATACCATGACAACTATATGAAAGGACAAAAGGGAGAACCGGGATATGAAGGTACTCCGGGAACGCCAGGTCCACCAGGTGCTGAAGGTCCAAGAGGACCTCCAGGTAATGATGGTAGGCCAGGTTTACCAGGAATAAAGGGTGAACGCGGATTGAAAGGTAACGAGGGTGTACCGTGTTTGATAAATAAAGGACCCCCAGGACCACAAGGTATACCTGGCGAAAAAGGTGAAAAGGGAGCATCTGTTGCTGAGGGGACAGGTGGTGAAGGCAGCGCTATTGGTCCGAAAGGTGAACCAGGTATAATGGGTCCATATGGTGATATTGGCGAAAAGGGCGAACCGGGTACTCCTGGGGATAAAGGTACACCGGGTGATTTAGGAATGAAAGGGGAGAAGGGTCTTTCAGGACCACCTGGACCTAGGGTACGTATCAATAAATGAATTGGTATAATGAAACTCCTAGTATTACGTATTTTAACCACTACGAATAAAATAAAAACTCCCGAAATAAGTAATACTCATAGTTTTGACTATCAATATTCCTAATATAACTCTTATCAATTGTTTACATAACCAAATAATTTTACAGGGCAGAGACGGTAATTACGGACCACCTGGACCATCCGGACAAAAAGGTGACCGGGGAATTGAAGGACTTCGTGGATTAGACGGGAAACCGGGACACAAAGGAGAACCGGGACGATCTGGTACAGTGGGCGTACCCGGATTACAAGGCCCACCAGGTCCACCTGGTGGCGGTCAAGGCGCCCCCGGACCGGCAGGCCCAAAAGGTCCAAGAGGTTTTAAAGGATTACCTGGACCAAAAGGTTTAGATGGGTACCCGGGAGAATTGGGTCCTCGCGGTCCAGTCGGACCAAAAGGCGGTCCTGGACTTCCAGGTAGAACAGGCCCAGAAGGTTTTCCAGGCGAAAAAGGACAAAAGGGCAGTGCAGGAGCTATTGGTGTACCAGGATCGATAGGTCCACGCGGATTACCAGGGCCTCAAGGACCAGAAGGTCAAAGAGGTGAGACGGGACAACCAGGAATCGGACTATTAGGTCCACCCGGTGATGATGGCATTCCTGGGTAAAATAATACTTTCTATTTTAATTCATTGCTTACATTACATTACATTTACTTATATAGGCTGCCTGGATTGAAAGGACAGAAAGGCGAACGTGGTTATAGAGGTACCCAAGGAGCTCCCGGTGATTCTAGGGATGGTAAACCTGGTTTACCTGGCAGACCAGGGCCAATTGGAGATAAGGGTGAAGGAGGTCGACCTGGTCAACCCGGCATAAAAGGAGACCGTGGAGATAAAGGTGAAATTGGTGGTAGATGTTCAGATTGTCGGCCAGGTTTCAAAGGTGACAAAGGTGAACATGGGTTGGACGGACTTCCTGGACCAATGGGTCCACCAGGCACGCCAGGTGAAAAGGGCTATGCAGGTGAAACTGGTGTGGATGGCATACCCGGAATTATGGGACCGCCTGGTGAGCCAGGTCAAGATGGTTTACCAGGACGACCAGGACCAGAAGGACCCAGCGGTGAACCAGCGGTAATTGCTTGGAATCTGATAAAGACCGAAAAGGGTGATAAGGGTGAACGCGGTAATGTCGGACGAATTGGACCAAAAGGTAATGAAGGCTTACGAGGTTTTCCAGGCCTTGATGGCCCTAAAGGTATGACAGGTCAAAAAGGTAATGCCGGCGGCCCCGGTCAACCTGGTGTTGACGGTACGCCAGGACGACCAGGCACAGATGGATTACCCGGACAAAAGGGTATTAGTATAAAGGGTGACGTCGGTGTACCAGGCATATGGGGTGAGAAAGGGCAAAAGGGTGAAGCTGGTCTCATCGGTGCAAGAGGTGAACAAGGACAATGCCCTCCGCTAAATATAACTGCAGGTTTTAAGGGTAGTAAAGGTGATAAAGGTTCTAAGGGTGACACTGGCCCACAAGGTATTGAAGGGTTAATCGGAGACAAAGGAGAACTAGGTCGTCCTGGTATCAAAGGCAACATAGGCCTTCCTGGACTAGCGGGACCCGTAGGACCAAGAGGTTTGCCTGGACCAAGAGGCGAAAAAGGAAATCCGGGTCCAATGGGATTCCCAGGTAATAACGGAAAAGACGGTATACGTGGAACTCCTGGAAGACCTGGAGATAAAGGTACTAAAGGCGAACAAGGTATTTCGATGGTAGGTCCCCCTGGTTCTAAAGGCAATGTAGGCCCATTCGGTATTAAAGGTGACCGAGGGATACCTGGTGATCGTGGATTTGATGGTCCACCGGGTTCAGTTGGTTATCCAGGTGACAAGGGTGACACAGGATTATCAGGACCACCCGGTTTGCCGGGTATACATGGTGAGAAAGGTGACGCAGGACCTAAAGGGCCAATGGGATTATCAGGACCACCAGGTCGACCTGGTATTGATGGTGTAAGGGGCCAACCAGGCACAAAAGGTGAAGCAGGTGCAATTGGAATGATCGGAATGCCAGGCAAAAAAGGTGAACAAGGCGTGGCTGGTGTGGATGGGCCGAAAGGTTTTCAAGGCCTGAAAGGTGTTCCTGGTCAAAGGGGAGCGCCTGGTCTAACTGGTCAACCAGGTCTAAAAGGCGACAAAGGTGAAAGAGGTATAACTGGTCAAGATGGTCAACCAGGATTAGAAGGAAGTCCTGGTACACCTGGTTTCAATGGGCCAAAAGGTGACACTGGTCCGCCTGGTCTTGTTGGACTCGAAGGAATGCCGGGATTAAATGGTGAAAAAGGTGATCGCGGATTACCAGGACCCGTCGGGCCAAAGGGTCAACCTGGTAACGCATCGGAAAAAGGACAGAAAGGTGAACCCGGTCCTTCAGGATTAAGAGGAATTGACGGAAAAGACGGTCAAGTAGGTCAACCTGGACCAAAAGGTAATGCAGGTATACCTGGATATGGACGACCTGGTTTGCCAGGCGAAAAAGGTGATGCTGGAATTGATGGTCGGGCTGGTTTACCAGGATTAGCTGGCGAGAAAGGCGATCGTGGATTAATTGGCCTTCGAGGCTTAAAAGGAGACAAAGGTTCAGTAGGTCGACCTGGAACACCGGGCTCACCTGGATTAGATGGTGCTCGTGGTAGTGATGGCTTACCCGGACCACGTGGTTTCGATGGTTTGGTTGGACAAAAAGGTGAGCATGGATTTATTGGATTGACTGGTGAAAAAGGAGACAAAGGTGATGCAGGCCGTCCGGGATTAAATGGATTAATTGGACCGAAGGGTGATCGTGGGTTCCGCGGTGAACCAGGTACTCCAGGCCCAGTAGCCGATATTAAAGGACAAAAAGGCGAACCGGGTAATTTCGGATTGATTGGTCTGCCTGGTGAAATTGGTCCTATGGGCCCACGGGGTGAACCAGGTGCATTTGGTGCTAAAGGCGATACTGGACAGACAGGTCCACGTGGACAACCCGGGCTGGATGGACTTCCTGGTGCGAAAGGTGAACGAGGAATACCTGGCGAGATCGGCGAAGTTGGACCTACCGTTAAGGGTGAAAAGGGTTTACCGGGTAGGCCAGGTAAACATGGCAGAGATGGGCAAATTGGACAAGCTGGTTTGAAAGGTGATAAGGGACTTCCTGGATTAGTTGGTACGACTGGAATAAGAGGATTACCAGGCCCACAAGGACGACAGGGCGAAAAGGGTGACCGGGGTTTTAATGGATTGCCAGGTATTGATGGTAATGATGGAAGAATGGGACCACCAGGTTTGGTTGGTGAACGCGGTTTTACCGGCGAAAAGGGTGACACAGGGCCAGCTGGTGTTCCTGGGGAGAAAGGAGACAAGGGCTATTCAGGACCACCGGGTCCACCCGGTTTAGATGGATTCGCCGGTATTAAGGGTGAACGAGGACCACCAGGCCCAGATGGTCAACCGGGTCCTATCGGTATGGTGGGAGATAAGGGTATAGCTGGTACACGGGGACAAAATGGCTTGGATGGCTTATCTGGCGATAAAGGCGACAAAGGTGAACCAGGATTGATATCTCCACCTGGCCCACCAGGTTTACCTGGTCAACCCGGTCGGGATGGAGAGAAAGGTGATCGCGGTTTCCCTGGCCCGAAAGGAATAGACGGACCAGCAGGAATCAGAGGTGAAACAGGTGAAATAGGGCTAAGAGGTGAACCTGGTCCGCGTGGCCCACCAGGATATATTGGAGAGATTGGTCTACAAGGCCCACCAGGTTTAGATGGACGGCCAGGAATTACTGGAGCTAAAGGTGACCAAGGACAAGCATGTTTACCGGCACCAGATTATTTAACGGGAATTCTCCTCGTACGACACAGTCAATCGGAAGAAATACCGACCTGTGAAAGTGGTCATGTAAAACTATGGGAAGGATATTCATTGTTGTATGTCGACGGTAATGATTACCCACATAATCAAGATTTAGGTTCACCCGGTTCCTGCGTACGACGTTTCTCAACGCTACCCGTTTTGGCTTGTGGTCAAAATAATGTTTGCAATTATGCTAGCCGCAATGATCGAACATTCTGGTTATCTACATCAGCTCCAATACCAATGATGCCAGTGGTCGAATATGAAATGAGGCAATATATTTCCAGATGTGTTGTTTGTGAAGTACCATCAAATGTTATTGCCGTGCACAGTCAAACGCTACAAATTCCAACATGTCCGAACGGTTGGGATGGATTGTGGATAGGTTACAGTTTCTTGATGGTAATACCTTAAATTTAGTAAATTAGGAATTTTTAATATAAAATTTTATTAATTAATGTTCACAGCATACTGGTGTAGCAAATGGTGGTGGTGGTCAAGATCTTTCCGGGCCAGGCTCATGTTTAGAAGATTTCCGTGCAACACCGTTCATTGAATGTAATGGAGGTAAAGGACATTGTCATTACTACGACACCCAAACCAGTTTCTGGCTGGTTACATTGCAAGATAACGAGCAGTTCACAAAACCTGGCCAACAAACCTTAAAATCTGGTAATTTCTTAACGAGAGTCTCACGGTGTCAAGTTTGTATGAGGAAATAGTTATTTTAGTCAATAAAATTGTTTTAGAAACATACAAGTTAAAATTAACGAATTTTATTTTTTATTTGTTTTTAGTCTGTACATTTAGGATTTTCCTTTATAATTTCCGTTTTTTCTCGTATTAAGTAAAATAAAAAAAATATCAGCGTATTAATTGCATATTTTTATGCATTTGAGCTTAAAATATCGTTTAAAAAAAACTACTTTTTAATATACCAAAAAAAATCTAATTGCTTGTTTTTTAATTTTATTTAAATAATTAATTACCAAAATATCGTTTATTTTGACATTATATTTAATTCTTCATTTTTGTAAAGAGAAAAATTATATAATTTTATGTGATAAAATATAAAACTGCCTTTAAAAAAAAATTTACTTTAAAAATATACTATGTCAAATTGTAATGTTAATTTGTGTAATGAAATTAATTATTTTAAATAATTTCTCTATATATTCACCTCGATCAATAGATATTTTTTTTAAAAGATCTTGTAAACATTATTTTAGAAATTCTACATTACCATGTGCCATTTAAAATAATAAATAAAATATAAATTTGTAAAATGTCAATATCAAATTCTATAACTTATTTGTGAACGATTAATTAATAAACAAAATTTATAATTAAAAATTATTAAAAATAAAAAAAAAAGATATAATTATAATAGTCAATTGTTCATATATACCAGTATATAATTCGTATTATATTTAGCAATCAATTGGTTCTCCAAACAATTCATTGTGAAGCTCAGGGCAACAGGGATCTAAGCGGCTATAGGGGAAAGTACTGGTTGATTATAAAGTAACAGCTTAATATTGAAGACGACCCCACATGCATGATATGGTTAATCGAAAATATAAAAATTATTTTAGTTGATAATATCGTAAGAAAATTGAAAATTTTGGAGTGTAATAGCTGTGCTACACTGGTTTGGATTGGAATCGAAATGAAGTCAATGACTGTTGTGTATATACATTTCGTTGATTGTGTAGGGATAAGTTATGAGAGAAAAATTCATGAGAATCAAGAAAGTCGAAATAGTCAAGAACTTGGAAATAATCTCTCGCTTATTTTCATTTTCAATTATACAATATAATAAAATCTATAAATTTCTTTGTTGCACAATATGATGGAATTGTAGGTACAATATGCAATTTAGTAAATATTTGCCTTCAAAAAATAGCGAATAAATAAATTATTCAATATTCCAAATATTAAAAAATTTTTACTACATACCATTAAACAAAAAATAAAAATATGACTCATAATTAATGACTCATGCGCATCTACAGAAATATTAAAGGTCATTTTCTCTCAGTTAAAGCATATTTATTTTGATGACTGTTTTGATGATTCTCAACCAAACTCATACATGAACATTTCGTTGAGAATGCCGACGAAATATATTTTTCGATCTGCATATGAATTTTACACGCATTTTTGTGTTTTCCCCAAAGTGGAAAGCTGTACATTTTGAAATTGTGTTAGTAAAGTTTTCCCATTGAAATGTCAAATTCTCCCACTATGTCGATATAATTCCGGATTTGGATTCTCTTTAATTTCTGACAATTGTATGGGAAATATATCGACATAAAAGTTTTCCCATCCTCTGTATGTTGGGAAACCTATTTTTGTATGAAAAAAATTCAAATATCAACAATGTCATCAACTGTATTTCCTCACTTTGGTTTTCTCTGGTAATAAATTTGGGTAAAAATATTCATCATTGGTACACAGAGAAATTAATTTCAATTTATTAATGATAAGTGCTATTTTGGGACAAAAATTAATATTTTGTAAACACGATTAATGAAACGGCGATGATTATAAATTTTGATCACAATACAAAATGTTGCGTC
>JANTOP010007040.1:0-16430 GCA_027564815.1 Symmerus nobilis
TCAAATTTATTATTGTTTTAATAGTATCCTGCTTCCTGATGACGGAAATATATTTTTCGAAACGTTGAAGCTAATAACAAATGTTTGTTTCATTTAAAAAAACACCCAAAATTCATTCAACAATTAAAAAATCACAACGGTCGTTAAAAATTGTTTAATAATAAAATTTTTGATTGAAAAAATTTTTCGGGTAACCCTGTAAAAAAAATTTTGGGTCACCCTGTAAGAGAGAAAAAATATCCAGTAAAAAATTTTTGGGTCGCCCTGTAAAAGAAGGAATTTTTTTGGGTTACCCTGTACCAGAAAAAATGCTGTCTTCAGTATTTGACGTCTGCACACTGCACCTGTATTTCCTACCTCAATTTAACTGGTTTTGACGTCTGGATATTGCTGACTTCAGTATTTATTTTCTGTATGGAAATATTTCGAAATGACTGACTTCAGTATTTGGCGTCTCCACACTGCATCCACATTTCCCCATTTTCGGGATGGAAATATTTCGAAACGACTGGCAAGCCAAATGCTGAATCCAGCATTTGGCGTCTCCACACTGCACCGACTTTTATTTTCGGTATGGAATACATTCCTCTTTATTTTCGGTATAGAAATAATTGTAAACGCTGGCAAGCCAAACGTCCAACCAACTTCCGTTACATCAATTTTTGGTTTACCCCCTGCAAAGAAGTTTCACTTCAAAAAATAAGTTCGAAACTTAAGCTTACAATGGTTTGATAAAGCTTTTGGCAAAAACTACGTATTTTATCTAAATTTAGTGAATCTTGTATAACTTTTTCTGATTTTTACTAAACTATGTTTCACAAGTTTTTTGGGAAATCGGAACGGATTTTGTAAGATTTTCCTGATTTCTCAGTATTTTTTCCGACTGCTTCTCCACTTTATTAGTTTAATCTGTTTTTCACCGATTATTTCCAGATGTTTGTTATTTTATTCTACTACATTTTCGATTTGCCGACAATCTTTGATACTTGAGGCTTTTTTACAATAAAAAGTCGGGGAGAAATTGTTAAAGTTCCGAAAATTCGATACGAAATCGGGCGAAGTACAGAATAGGCGGAAAAAAGTCGTTAAAATATAATAAATTAATTTGAAGTAGAAACGATATCAAAATGAATTAATTTAAATTTTAAAATTTGACATTTTATTTAAATTTAACTAATTTAATAAAAAATTGATTCGGGAATAAAAAAATTACATTTCAATTAAAAGCTCTTGATAAGCACTTTGAAATTTTGTAGAGCTGTTATCAGAAAATTTGAGGTTTCGTTAACATCAAATTATTGAAATAGAAAATCGATTTCAAAACGTATTTATTTAAATCTGAAATGTAAAGCTTTCTTGGAGATTTTAATTTACCACAGAGCTTTTTAACGAAAGTTTCCAATTTCATTAAAATTTATTTATCAGGAGATAATATAGATTTAATAATGATTAAAATAATAAAACAGATGTAGAGAGAGATGGAAGGAAAAGATGTGAAATAATCATGCAGCTTAAGAGCTAAGATTTAATTGGACCTTAATCAATATAGAATAAAATAAAAATCGACTCACATCAATTAAAAACCCCATCGATGGTCAGTCCAAATTCGGACACGATGATCAAATTAAATTAATTAAAGATGAACGTTGGGGGTTTTTTTCTGATTAATTTCACTTTATCAAAATCGGACGCGTTCTAATTAAAATTTACTTTGTTAATTTTATCAATCACTCGATTTAAATATATTTTTCCGATTTAATTATCCACCAATTTTAAATACGACCGAAATGAATTAATTATGCTGAAAACCTCCTCGAACCCGTCCCGCCAAATATTTTATTTAATTTATTTAAACAAATATGATACATGGAACGAAAAGAATTGCACTTTAAAGAAATAAAATTACTAAATTACTTACTGATGTAAGTAGCAATTAAATTATTAGAAAATCTCTATATTGAATTCTCTCAACCCTACTATGTCTATTGAAATTAATTGTATTGGATAAATAGACAGTTTGAATTATGACGCCAAAAAGAATAGATGTTGACGAACAATGATTGCATTGCGAGATGGCTCGTTGTCGTGCAAAAGCGACCAATTCTTTGGATCTCGATACTCGGGTCGGATACGATGGATTCTGGCCATCAAACGCTTCAAAACTATTAGATAATATTGGGCAGTAAGTGCTTGATCAGATGGAACCAATTCTTTGTGGATAATCACGGACTTTTTACAGTGATGGAGTCACCGATGGCTGTAATATGGCGCTAGTTTAAAAAATTAATTGTCGCACTGTGTATGTCCAAAATTCAAATTATCCCGTTAAGAAAATTGCCTAATATGCCAATACCTCCGTGTGGACCTGGACAGTCCGACGGACTATTAAAAGATTGCTTGATGATCAGACCGTCGATGAAAAGCTAAAAAGTGGCCGGCCTAAAGGTAATAAAAATCACATCAAGTCATACTATGGTACAACGAATTAAATCCAACAATAGACTAAAGACGTACAAAAAAGGAAAATGTGCAAAGCGAAATACGGAACAACAAGGCTGTATTATTATGGACGACGAAACTTATGTCAAAATGGATTTTCGATCACTACCAGGACCCCAATTTTACATGTAAACGGTAGATGAAGATGTAAGTAACGATATTAAAGCAATATCTGTTAGAAGCTTGGGAAGCAAGTGTTGGTATGGCAAGCCAAAGTCAATGTGGTAAGAGAAGCGCGTCATTTTTCTGTACAGGTACGATATCTACCGATGTATATATAAAGGAATGTCTAAAGAAGCGCTTACTGCCATTAATTAGGAATCACACTCTATCGACAATATTTTGGTCTGATTTAGCAACTATTATTTACTATTATTTAGCAATTATTTAGCACATTATTCCCAAAGGACAATAAAATGGTATATTAAAAATAGTGTCAATTATGTGCCTAAATTGCCCAGAACTTCGCCCCATTGAAATCTATTGGACAAATATTAAAAGAAAGTTGATAGGAAAATATCAACCAGCCAAAGCACTCAAAGAATTCAAGAAGTCATGGACAAACGCTACTAAATCCATTTCAACCACCGTTGTGCAAAATCTAATGAGACAAATAAAATCAAAAGTTAGGTTATTAAGCTGCACTAAATTGTATATTTTGAATTAAAATTATTTTCATTGTAGTTTCATTACAACTACATGAAGAAATTGTATTATTTCTTTGGTGCAATTCTTTTCGTTCCACATATTAACCGCAAAGTTTTTAATCTAGAAATTACAATCAAATTAAAATAACCCTCAATGAGATTATATCGCGGATGCCCTGGTATATTAATATTAACTTTTGAATTGAATTGCGAATTTAAATAGTCACTCGCGAAATAAAATTGTATTAACGGAAACGCTTACATACTAAATTGTTATAAATCCTGGAAATAAATTGTTAGTCAAATGAAAGTAATCTTAAAAACTATTTGGATCTAATTTGCTATTATTATTTTTAATTATTTCAAACAATTACCTTTGCGGCTTCAAATAATCAAATTTAAAAACTCACCGATGTCCGGATTAATTAAAATAAAATCCCGTCTCCCGTTGGTTGGAAATCTGAAACGAAATCAGTTAGATAGATTAGCTAATTTTACCTCATTAACATTAATTTCTTCGTCATTAAAGCAAATAATTTAATCTGCTCTGCAATTTATACAAATACATGGATATTTAAATTATTAATGTTAATTAAATTAATTTGTATTACGATCACCTATTGTCGGGTTTTTTTTTTCTAAATAATTTTACGGTTGGTAATTATTCCCAGCAACTTATTTACTTAACATTTTTCTTGCTTGTAGTCTTTTTACCTGTTGTTTTAATGAATATTTAGAATTTTAAATTAAATTATGCAATAAGTACTTGAGCTTGACCTGTTTCGTAATTTAGATTTTTTATTTTATTTTGTTTTGTGAACAAAACATTGTTTTAATTAAATTCGCTTACATTTTATTTAAAATCTTGAGATTTATTATTTTATTATAGAATTATGTTCAGTCTCGAGATGCTAATATAAATGAAATCTTTGGGTTATTCTATTTACCGTTTTTCTGTTGGGAAATTAGAATTTTATCCATCCAATTTGTTAACAGAAAATAATTATTTTCCATTTTCTTCTAGTTCACTTTTTCCAAAAAAATTCCATTTTTCGAATTTAAACGGCAGTGCGCGTAACATTTGGGCAAATGGCTTATTTTTACTAATTCGGATCGCTGTTGCCAGGCCGATTTCTTGAACGGAAGCCCATAATCCAAGATGGCGAACTTAGCCATTCGCCTTGTATTTATGTTTGCATTATTGTTTTGATATGTAGTTAGAATGGCTTCCATTATGAAAGAAAGTGGTGTATGTAAGAGTTGTTCTTTATGTGAAACTGGACTAGGGAAAAATGTTGAAAAAAATCACCACCTGCCAATAGGTCAGGCGCTGATGGTTAAAAATTGTTTTTTTTCCCAGGAAATAAATACTAAATGCGGTCCGATGTCTTATATATGGGGAAGTTATTTCTATGGTCGATAAGTTGTACGTATAAGTATATGGAGTTGGGAAAAATTCCGCCACCTATCGATAGATGGCCGGAATTTTTTCAAATTGCGGATTATGCATGGTGGTTAGTAACTGATGTCGATGAAATACTTTGAATTTGACTTTGCCGCCTTCCGATATCATGAAAATTATTGACACCATAACTGCATCTTTTATTGCCAAATTGCCAAACTCGAATCAGCGGCGCGGCGCCGTGATGTGCATACCTGTTTGTTTGTTCGTGGCTGTTGGTTTAGGTTAGTAGAAGTAACACTAGAGTTGCAAAGTGCAAGTGACAAAGTAGAAGTGAATAAATGACTTAAAATTAAAGTTTTTAATTAAGGAAAGTGAAGGAGTCAAATATATACGTAGATTTACGAGGTTAGAAATTTTGTTTATTTTTATGACAAATGTGATATGGAACCGCACCTTAACCTACTACCGGTAATGATGATCATAATTCGAGTGGAAATGTTGGCATCATTTGCTGCAAAACATTCATTAAGGGCGTGTACAACTTCATCCTAGGAACAGGATAAAAAAAGTTAAAAGCTTGTGTGGAAGAACGGTAGAATCTCAATGACGACGTTTTCAACATTGAAATAAATCGGAGTTTAGCACTTCCCGATCGTGTGAGCAAGGGACACCGACATTCTACTCATGCTTAATCAACGCTTTCAAGGAATAAATTATAGAAAAATGTTGGATAATGAGCGGCACTGCGAAAATTAGAAAATACGTACCCATTCATGAGAAACACAGTAAATTATCCGAAAGAAAAGTCAAAAGTATTCTTGCGTTTGACGACGGGTAGCGACGTCACAATTTACCTCGCATCTATCACTAAGAAAGTAGCTTACAAAGTATTTCGCAAACAATACATGCTATTATTGTCACTAGATGATATATCACTTGCCCATGAAAATGTATCCTCTGCAGAGATACGGCAGACGGCAACTTAGGAGAATGCCAATATCAACGATACTTTTCTGCCACCTAAAACCGACTGCGGTTGGAATTTGATCAAATAGGCTTCACACTAATTCTAACAACCTTGGAACGTCATCTGACATCGTCTTATGCGAATGCAAAACGGGATGTGTTTCCCAAGGTCACAAGGGACAATTGATTGCACAGCTATGTGCCTCTGTAATGGGTTCTCCCAAAACTCGAGACGGAATAACTGATCTTAAATGGTACTACTACGAAAAAATATTGTAATCTCAATTAATATAATTTATTGTAAGTAATATTTACTCAAATAATTAACGTAGGTTTGGAAGAGATTCCAGTAATAACACCAGATGAGATAATGGCATCATTATCTCAAATGAAAAATGGCAGAGCGTGTGGTGAAGATGGTATAGTGGTTGACGCCATTAAAGAAGGTGGAAGGCGACTAATTGTCAAACGATAGGAACAATGCAGTGGTAACGTTAATCCATTAAAAGGGTGATACAACAATGCTTGAAAACTACCGACCAATTATTTTGTTATCTCACATTTACAAGTTATTTACAAAGGTTATCATCAGGCGGTTGACAAACAAGCTCGATTTTTACCAACGCCGAGAGCAAGCTGGATTTCGTGAAGGATACCATCACAATGGACCATCTTCATGCAATGCGCAACATTATAGAAAAATAGAAAAATGCAATGAATATAATATGGACTTAATACTGATCTTCGTTGACTATGAAAAGGCGTATGATTCAATTGAAACATGGGCTTTATTAAACGCACTGGATGAATGTCGTATAGATAAAATATATATATAGCAATGCCACGGCGCAAATCAAACTTAACGAAAATACCGAAAAGGTTAACCTGGAAAGAGATGTGAGGCAATATCTCCCAAGCTTTTCACCCTAACGCTGGAACGCAACTGAATTATGAATCTGAATATATATAGAGAATTGGCCTAAAAATGAACATCAAAACCATTCAGAAACGTATTAATCTTGGGTGGGCGGCGTTCGGAAAACTGAAGCACATTTTTAAAGAGAATTTTCCGATGTGTCTAAATGAAATTTTGAGTTAAAACCATTTTTTCTCAAGAAATTTGTTCAAATTTTAAAAAGTTTTCTATGTAAGATCTCTTCAGTAATCATATAGCAATAATTCCCCATCATTAGTTTTTCAAATTATTGAAAGTTTTTTTTTCTCAAAAATTTGACGTACTCCCCCCTGGTGGTGAAATTTTGAGTTTAAACCACTTTTTCTCAAGAAATTTGTTCAAATTCCGATGTGTCGAAAGGATTCAGAACGTGATGGAATGGCGACTTAGGGAAGGTCGTAGGAACGTCGGTAGGCCTCCAACAAGGTGGACAGACGACATAAAAAGAAAACATGGAAAACAGTGGGGGGAGGCCTATGTTCAGCAGTGGACTTCAGCAGGCTGATATGATGATGATGATGATGAATATTTACTCATTTTTATTGTATTTTTGTTGAAATTGATGATTTCTGACCAAAGTAACCAAATTTTGGTTTATATTATTAGAATAAGTAGCTTTTTTAGCGCAAAATTATAATTTACATCATGTTCCATGATAAATTTACCCACAAAACCGTATTCAGAACAAAATACAATCGAAGGAACTGAAAAAACTGCAAGTACAGGGCTAACATCGCCATCTTGGATTCCGGGCTTCCGGCCAAGAAATCGACCTGGAAACAGGTTCGTATATTCGTGTTCAGCAGTCATGTTACCCGAAATGCCACTCAAATTTATATTTTGGTAAATGTGAACTAGACAAATTCAGATAAAATTGCTATTGAAATTTATATTTGAAGACAGCATTGGGCACCACTTATTTCTTTCAATCAAATGAAATGAATATGCCAAATATATCCAACCCAGATAGTGTGAAAAATGGATTGAGAACTGCCAGCCAGTTTGGATCAAATATTTTATTTTTAGATATTTGTTAAAACTAAAATAAATCTTTATTAACCAACCGAATAAGAAAAGAGAAATTATATTAAAAAGAAAAATCTATTATGTATTAACTTAGCCAAAAATAGTAGAAAAACTCGGTAAACAATTTATTTAAAAGTGGCAAGAAAATCTTGTTCATTAAGAATGCAAATGAACATTTTATTTTATATTTCATGTTTTCCATTCAATAAAATTTAATCTAAATAACGTTTTGTATGCGATATAGCATTTTATTAAAAAGAAAAATTGCAGTATGTATTTATAATTAGTATTTAATTAGCGTTTGTTGGTGGTACGAGTACGTAATGAATGCTTAATTTAAATTCCGATAAAGTTAATGGTTGACAAACGACCTAAAGGTATTGTTTTCTTTTTATATTTACTTTTAATTAATTTTTTTTTGTCCTTACATGAAACACATTTTGTTAGCTGTCATGTACGACTTGTTTGGATAATCATTTTTGCGATGATAAGACAAAAAGTATGCGGACAGAATGTCTCAAAAAATTTTGCCGACTTGATGAGACTACGGAACGTTTCGATTGATCGGTTCGCAAAATATACGATGACCAGTTAGAGCGTTTTATAACATTTTAATAACGTTACTCATGAGAATAATCACACGAATTATTATGTAATCTCATTTTCTGCTATCCGCTTATTGTTCTTATGAATATTTTATTTTTGCTATTAAAGATAATTACTTTTATAATTATAATTGAATCTAAAATTGTTCGCATTGCCTAGGGATTATAATGGAAAAATTGATTTTTTTTGTTATTGTTAACTATTTTTATTAAATTAAAAATCGATTTTCTTGGTATAATTGAAATGACTATTATTTCACGATGTATTATAGGTTTAATTCCTAATCGTTATTCTGTGGAAAGCGATAAAATTAATAAATTGGTAAGTAAATAAATTACAGGTAAAAGCTAATTTTATAAATAACATTTACAATCAATCAAATCATCATACCAAAGATTTCTAATTATAATTTTTCTATTTTTAGGATTTTCGGATTTTCCAAAAATCTTCACGGAATAATTTTGATTGAGAAGAAAGTTTCCATTATTCGAAGTTCTGAAATTCCAAATTGATTTTTTTTCATATAGGAAATGCGTTACTGGTATAAGATATAATATTTGACCTACATTTTGTGTAGGCTATTGCAAAAATTTGCATATTTATTCACTACCATCTTTAACCACATATGATATGCATTTACCGGTGGAACGATATTATTTATATGCTAATTTTTTTTTTTGTAGACATGTCTTCTAACTTATTCATTTTATTTCGTTTTTTTATTTTAAAAATATACCCAATTCATCCTATTTCTCTATTTTTATTATCTTATGCGTATAATAAATAATAAATACATTGAATGTGATCAACGATAAAATGGTCCATTCTCCACATGGTTATCTTTAAACCAAGAATATCAGAAACTATGATTTTTATATGACCGTTTTGATGCTGGGAGTTTCACCATTTAAGAAACTTCTTATAAAATCAACTAAATGACAATAGGAATTGTATGGCATATGGTAAATTGTGTATCGTTTCGTTTGCTCGTTAAACTAACGGTTACACATTGTTTTTATTAAGTCATATTGAATAGATGTGATAAAAATCTTATGTAAGTTTTATTATCTTTTCGAAAATGGAAATAATTGACTGTCTTAACAATTTTAGAAAGTTTTCGCCAGTATGAGACAACATGATGGTCGCATCCATCCATTCCGCGGATTTTTGGTTGGAATATTTAAGGGATCAATAAAACAAATTTATCGCCTGGGAGAAAATTCGGGATTACAATGACGTAAACATTTTATTATTTTATTAACGGAAAAATAACAATTTTACGGTGAACGGTCCTTGGTACTTCCACAAATAGCGGACGGAAGTATAGTAATTGTGGGATGGAATGATTAATAAAAAAAAATAAATAAATAACAAATCATCAATTCTTGTGTATTAATATCGAATAATGATCCTCTTTATATCCTTCCGACAATATTATAAACGATCAATGGTTCTAGTCTGTTACCCACAAATAAGACAGGCAGACAAAAAAAAAACTGATTTCATTCAAGTCAAATCATTATATAAACGGTATCGTTTTTTACGTTGATTGATGAAAGAAAAGTATTCAAGTATCGAAATTGAATTAAAAGAATTATTTTTTTTTCGTATATATACGACCATGATTATTTAAGGTTTCTAATAGTATTTTCAACAAAAAGAGAAATAAATCGAAACGAAACAAAAACCATGATTTAATAGGAAAGCAGTCAATCCAAAAACCGCCTCAGAACCACCGTTGTCATACGGATCGAAAATAAATCCCTGAAGATCAAATAACTAATCCTATCGTTTTAATCCATAGATTAAGTATTACAATTACAAATGTTAATGTTATGCTTTTAATAGGAAAAAAAAAACAAATATTTCTACTTCAAATAATAAAAACGATTGTGTATTTATTCATCGATGTGATTCATTTCATCATTTATAAGCGAATCGATGTAAGATACAGGGAACCTTATATTTCTGTGGTAGATTGAACCAAAAGCTTGGTTTAAAATAAAAGTAGGAGATTAAAACAATTCGAGAGATACAAGGATTACTTGTATATGAACTAAACCATTCAATGAATCGCATAGTTAATCGCTAGTTTTCTTTTTTTTTCAAAGGGAAAAGTACTACAGTCATCTTAACAGTTTTGTTGCTGGAATATTGTGCAGGGGAATATGTGGCTATAAAGTACTTTAACTTACACTCTTTTCTATTTGGTCATTTTCGTAATACCACTTTGACCCAAATAATTGAATTTGTTATATTTCGTCCATCTATATATAAATTAATGATATTTCAATGCCATATTCTGGTTCGTTAAATGAAATTAAATCGATTTCTCTATTTAATCTTGAATTTAGCAATTTTTTTTTTGTGTGAAAGTAATTCTGTCTGAAGGTTTAGACCAAGGGTCGGCAACCTATGACCCGCGGGTCACCGAATGACCCATTTGGTAATTTCAAGTGCGACCCACTTGAGTTCCGAAAAGAAAGTATAATATAAATAATAAACATACAAAAATTACAATGGGATCGATGAAATTAGAAACATCAGTTTAAAACACTTGCCTAAGAAAGCAATTGTGTACTCAATCGACTTAATGACCATCTTTTGAAAAACAATGTCATAACTAATAGACAGTTTGGTTTTCGTAAGAGCCATTCAACTTCACACCAACTCCTCCGTGTAACAAATCATATCAAGTCTCATCTTGCTTTAAAAAGGTCTACTGGGTTACTTAAATTTGATATAGAAAAGGCCTTCGACAGTGTATGGCACAACGGCTTCATTCACAAAATGTTTACCCTCGAGTTTCCCATTTATCTGATAAAGATAACTAAATCCTTCCTATGCAACCGAAGCTATCATGTTTCAATCAGCAACACCTCATCCAAATCATATAATATTTACGCTGGTGTACCACAAGCAAGTGTTCTAAGTTCCACGCTTTTTAATATATTTACATCTGACCTAAATATTCCTGAGCAACTATGTCAAACCGCCCTATACGCTGACGACACAGCTTTCTATAGCTCTGCTATTAATCCCAATGTCATTATCAAGAAACTAACCGAGGCTAGCAATATTTTACTGAATACTGTGTGCAATGGAAAATTAAATTGAACATTGATAAAACACAAGCTATCTTCTTCAATAAACGTCGCTGTGACCGACTGTTACCCAACACTACAGTAATGGTGAACTCAATTTCAATTCCATGGGTTTTAAACTTATAAAAATAATGTACCCCTTAATCAATAAAAAATCTAAATTCCAATCGATTCAACAAGATCCTCATATATAAAAGTATAATTCAAAGTGTTATAATTTATGTATGGGGAAATTGTGCACAATGTGCTGAAAAAAACTGCAAATAGTCCAAAACAATTGTCTCAAAATAATACTTAATAAACCATTTTTTTATGATACCGTTGGATTGCACAGTATATCCAAAGTAGGTGTGGCCAATGATCAAATTTCGATAATCACGGAACGTTTTCATAGGAAATGTACTGACTCTTCTAATTTGCTAATCCAGCAGCTCGCCTAAATTACCACATAGCTAAATGTTGATTATGATCCTGCTGTGCCATTAACTTATCCTAAATAATAGGGCTAAGTTAACATAGTAGTGTTAAGATACATAGGTTAAGTTATAGATTAAGTTTTAAAAAATCATTATTTAATATTCTATTAGTTGGCAACTAAGTTTTTGGGCTTCAAAAAATTTGATATTAATTATTTTTAGAAACTTTAAAAAAAGTTCTATATTTTTAATTAAAGTAACTTCCGTTACAATCTACAGTCATCTGCCATCTTTTTGGTTTAGTTTTTGAGTACCGCTTTTGTAAAATTGTGTGAGATTAGACAAAAAATACGTAGATGATAAAAAAACCGTTCCCATCCTAGCGCATCAATTCGTTGTAGAGTCCGACGAGCGACATGTGGTCTAGCGTTGTCTTGTTGAAAAATGGGACCCTTTTCTGAACAACATTCGGAGATGACTCAGCAACATTTTGCATAGAGATAGATGAATGTACGCCCTGTAATTGTGAGCTATAGGGGTCTGCAGTGATTGGCTGACCATTCTCGACAAGTTCCCAATGGTCAATCTCTTCCATACTCCATCATATGCAAAGTATGACTGTTCCCATTAAAAGGAGGCGTTTTTAATTTTCGTTAACCTTTGTTTCTGAAGCGTCGGTAACAATGACCTTTTTTGATGGCGTTCAGGCATTGGCGTCATTGCCGGACCTTGATGGGTCTGAAGCCATTGTTTAGAGCGAGTTCTGTTACCTACAGATATCTACTTTTCATCGCATGTGAGAATATGATCCGATAATGGTTGATTTTCATAAGAGTTCAGTCATAAGGGTACTTAAGGCGGACGTTTCGTTTTTCACCTTTTGTCTTCGATACAGCAGTGTCCTCCTTTAAAGTTTTTAAACCAAATTTCGTGTGTACCTTATTTTACATCTTTCACATCGAGTGCCTAACACACAATGCGTCTTGGACAGATGTTATTCGTAAAGTAAGCGCTTGTGAACAGTGGCGCCAATTCAAGAAATTCTTTAGGGGGGGGGGGAGGAGGGCGATCGAATAATAGACACAAACGCTATTGGCGCCTCTGCTCGTGAACCTTTGTTTTCGACATATTTTAACAATATCTAAAAAATTATGGTAAATATTTTAAAATTTCTGCTTTTTCTAATTACCATAACTTCAAGAATGTTTACTTGATGATGCGTAGTTGCCAACTGAAATGGAGTAGACAAAATATAATTTTTTTCGTTATGGAAAAAAGTTGTTCGAAGAAGGCCATCAACTTAGTTGCCAAACTTATAATTAATGTATTGTTAATTCTATAGACCCGCCTTTGCAATATATGTACCTTCACTTTAATAGTTCTACCCAGCATTTAGACGGGGAAGGATTTGAGGAGTCATCACATTCACCAAAAACAGACTTAAAATGAAAATACCATTGACCCGAAACTTCTTAATACTCACATTTTGGTTGATTTTGACCTGTAGCGAAAAAAGGTTGCCGACCCTTGGTTTAGACATTCTTATACTTGGATTATTCCTAGGATAATAACAAAGGATACATATTAGAAATAATAACTTGTATTTCTGAAATTTTATTTTCGTAATAAAAAAGAAATTTCATTTCCTTTTCAATGATTTTGTTACAAATTCGTTCTGTATTCGTATCTATACAGTTAACCCGTGAAAAATATGATGTGGGAAACCAAAAAAAAGGGTTCTCATTACCCAGAGTTAAAATCATCATGTTTTACAACGGTCACCTGTTTTTTTTTTTAAAAATAATTTTTTGTTAATTCAAAATCCCTGGTTAAATTCCGTATTCTATTTGTGCATATTACACAATATCATTTCCATCGCATCATTGCATGCCGATTATTATATGGTTGAAACCGGATGAGAGATAGGTTCAACATCTCATTTACTATTTGTGTTGTCCAGATGCATTTAAATTTATTCGAATGGAACAATTTGAAAGGGAAATAATAGGTCTGTAATGTTTGATAATGAATGGATTACCCGCCTGTATTAATTATAATTGTTAAAATTTATCCAGATCAGTGGCGGGCAGTCTAATGCGCTGAAAACGCAGAGCGAATCTGAAATATCTACAAAATTTTAGATACATATTTACACAACTTATCCGCTTTGAAATTTATTTTCCATTCTAATAACTTAAAATCAGTGAAATTGAAGATTTTCTGAAGAAGCTTTAAGAAAGTTCCAAAAGCTTATCGAAAGCTTTAAATTAAAATATTATTTTAGTCAGTATAGAATCTAATTAATTATTCCTCGATAATTAAATTTAAATTAAATCCGAAATTTTTGGAATCCGAATTAAATCCGGAAACATATGCTTTAAATGAGCTTTCGAGCATTTGAAGCATTGTTAGTGGGATTGAGAAAGTTCTTAGCAAATATTTCATATTTTATCTAAATTTAATGAATCGAATAAAAATTAGATTCCAAATTATGTAAAATGACATTTTAATTTTAAGCTTTCAATGAGCTTTCAAGATTTTTAAAGCTTTATTTTGGAAAAGGTTGAAATTTGGTTAAAGGACCATTATACACGGCCGAATAGATTTTTAAAAGTAACAAAAAAACGTCGAAACTTAAATCTATCGTTGCGCTTTCAATAAGTTTGGATAAGCTTTCAGCGAAAATTCCATATTTCATTTAAATTTTAAGAAATGGGATGAAAATTCGATTCTAAATCATATAAAAAGATATTTTAATTTTAACCATTCAATGAGCTTTCGAGATTTTTGAAGCTTTTTTGGTAACATTTGAAATTTAGTTAAAGGATCGTTATCTGTATAGAAAATAGATTTCATAACGTAAAAAATACATTCGGAAAATAAAGCTCCCTGGGAGCTTTTCTTAGACAAGTTTAGTTTCGAGATATTTTTGTATGTTTCCTCAACTAATTTATAAACTTCCTGCATTATTACATTCTCGTGGATCCGAAGAAAATAATCGGGAAATCTGGATGAAATGTCGCCATGTCCGATATTCAAATTTCTCGAATTTACGGATTTTTGATATTTTTGAGATAAATTTCAACTTCTCCGAAATATTTAATGTTTGTATTTTTACCTAATTGTCACAGCAACTTTCTACGTTTTTATTTTTTTTTCCGGCCGAAGTAAATATTCGGCATGCACTCTAGTAATAGCCCTGTGAGTAATGTTCTATTTAGGGTTTCTGAAAACTCGGGTTTTAAGGACTCGGCGAGTCTTAGTCCGACTCTAAATGAAAAATTAAATTCTTTTTGGGTTTTTGAATTTTATTAGTTTTTTTATACACATTGCTGCGGGACATTAATAAACATGTGTCTTCACTTTCCATTGTTACTGATTAAAGTCAAAGTTTACACAAATGAAACTAAAAAATGAAAATATAACAGCTAATCAAATTGGTATAAATTTGTTTAAATTATCTGAACGCAATCAACTTATGAAATTCAACTTTTATTATTCTTTTACAATATTCAATGCATAATTAACAGATGAGTCTCGCGTCTCGTTGTTAGCTCGACTGCCGGAGCCAGAATCTATATAGTACACATCGGACTTCTATGGCTTATTTCACTTTAAAAGTTCAATATGACTTCAGGCACTTTCCATAGTGCAATAAGACCGATATGGCTGCGGGAGGGATAGTAAATTTTAAGAGTGAATTGAATTTGCATTGTAAAAGTGGGAATCTGCTTTGGAAAATAGGATTTTGCAAGGTAAATATAGGATTTTGCAAATGTAGGATATTTTACTTCATATAAAGACAATCAAACCATTTTCACCTTGAAAAATCCTATTTTTATCTTGCAAAATCCTATTTTAAAATGGAAATGCCTATCACCCATTTTTAACAGTGGAAAAAATTCGAAAGTTTGTCGTTCACACCAAGATAATTCAGGCGCGCGATTTCTCTTGGTACTGAACGGCACGGCACGGTTTAAATTTTTTGAAATTAAATAAATTAATTTATAAATAAATTTGAGTACATTTACTTTTTAATTTTCTTGGCGCGACCACAAATTTGAGTTGAAAATATTGTAAAATTTTAAAGACTATGTAATTGCCCAAATACTCGGCGAGTCCGAGTCGATTCGAATCGAGTCCAGATACCTAGTTCTATTGAATAAAGCAAATGCATATGATAAAAGCTGCAACATTTTGTTGAGGGGTCATACAATTCTGCACACCTTATGGAGATGTTGACCGCACGCCGCTGATCCAGATTGTCATTATGGATGAAAAAACAATTTTAAATAATTGATAATGAAATTAGCCGATTTAAATTCGATTTTTTTTAAAATCTAAGTAGATAGAGGTCAAAGCAAACTATACAGACAAACAGACATTCCCTGTTCTCTATCTACCAATATAGAAAGACATTACATCACCAACTTTTTATTATCTCATAAATTCAATGGGTAATTTTCTATCGGGGATGAGAATTGAATAATATGCTTGTGATGTCGTTGGGGTTTCAGTATAACAATTCAATTGAATTTGATACGTTCTAAATATTTTTATTTTATTTTTTTTTCATTACCCTACCCATGATTTAAAATATTCAAATTCAAATTCAAAAATTACCACTTTAAAATCCCACATTAATTACTTGAATCATCAACAACGCCCAATATGTGTCATTCATATTATATTTTATAATGCGAATTAATAAAATAAAATTAATGATTATTAGAGACCGGAATTAATTGTAATTACATATTTTTATTCGTTCAATTTATCGTAATTATGGAAGTGGATAAATTCGTT